>JACXGK010001188.1:0-25107 GCA_016801125.1 Novumbra hubbsi | reverse complement strand
CCCAAACCAACATGCCTGGGCAACGAATGAGTGGCTTCGTAAGAAGCATTTCAGGGTCCTGGAGTGGCCTAGCCAGTCTCCAGATCTCAACCCCATAGAAAATCTTTGGAGGGAGTTGAAAGTCTGTGTTGCCCAGCAACAGCCCCAAAACATCACTGCTGTAGAGGAGATCTGCATGGAGGAATGGGCCAAAATACCAGCAACAGTGTGTGACAACCTTGTGAAGACTTACAGAAAACGTTTGACCTCTGTCATTGCCAACAAAGGGTATACAACAAAGTATTGAGAAACTTTTGTTATTGACCAAATACTTAATTTCCACCATAAATAAATTCATTAAAAATCCTACAATGTGATTTTCAGAATTTTTCTTTTCTCGTATTTTGTCTGTCATAGTTGAAGCATACATATGATGAAAATTACAAGCCTCTCATCTTTTTCACTAGGAGAACTTGCACAATTGGTGGCTGACTAAATACTTTTTTGCCCCACTGTAGCAAGACCGCTGGCCAAGCGCAAAATAATGTGCAAAGTTTGCCAATTTGCAGGCCGAGTTCTGTTTTCAAAACTTTAGATATCTTGAATAAAATAATGCCAAATGTGATGTGTTGACTACATCTTGCTTCAGTAATATCCATATTCCAACAGACAGATTTTTTATTTTCTTTTCAATGTTTGTTATAATCACGACGAGTAATTCTTTTTATGTTCTATGAGACATAGGCCACATCATCATGTTGATGAGATTGGTTTGGAGTTCAGGAAAGGGTGAGGTAAAGACAAACACTTTAATGTGTCTGTGTGTGTGTGTGTGCAACACAATGATCCGGACCCTTAGACTGAGAATGAGGTATCCAAAGTTGCAGTCAGAGACTGAGCGTGGGCGAAAACTGTATCGTTATCCACAAACCAATTAATTACTGCACACTCTCGATGGGAGGTGGATAGGAAAAGGACTAAGCAGCAATGTGATAAGACATAGAGAATAGAGAGGAAAGCTGGAAACTCTTAAAAGTGATAGAAGAACATCTCAAACTGTGTTTCATGTTTTCTTTAACCTATTATCAACAATCATAACTCAAGGAAATGTATCTGAACAACAACATTGCATAAACGTAGCACCCAATATACAGTTTTTACATGTTTTTACGTGTGAAATGCTGTGACCTGCATGACATACTTATGCCAAAAGCAAAGGGAGTGTGATGTACTTGATGACCAAAATTACCAAAAAAACACATCATGCTTTCTAGAGTGCTTAGAAAATGCACTTAGCAGTAATACATGCCAGCATCCGGAAAACCTCTGAGATTTCCCAAATCAATTAGAACAATAGAAATGTATGTTATATCAAAGCCAGAGTTTACAGTCTCTTATAGCATGGCTATCAGCCATTCATGCCCATTTTGTAACGGAGGTGATAACGACCTGTATGTAATGTATGGTGGAAACCCAACCCATTTCAAATTTCTGATACCATTAGTCAGCCTATTACTTTCCCACCTCCATTTCTTTTCTGCATCAAGTCCAGTCGTCCACAAGGGAAGTCTGCGGTGGCTTTTTGAATGTACCGGTGGCTGACTTAAAAGGAAATCTTCCGGTGGGAACGTCGGGGAAAGAACTGATTCATTATTCATCCTGTCTGCTATACACGGCCCTGTAAAGAGTGGTCAACCACTCCGCCAGGACTTTCGGTTGGCCTAGCTTTTGGCTGGAGTGGTTGAACAAGACTTGCATGCTCTATTGGGAGTATTGATACTGTTGATGTAATTGGCACATATGGGCTTTGGGTGCCTAAACATAACCCAGTCATCGGAAATGCAGAGATTGACTTGAATGTGGAGTTCAAAACATTGTAAAAGCAAGTTGCATAAACTTAAAAATGTACCACAAACTGGATTTCTCTGTGGCCAGTCTATTTAGTCATGAGTAATGTATTAAAAGAGAAACGCTTTAGGTCACACAATGCTGTGGCGGAAGTATGCTTATTATTGAAGGGACCAACACGCAAACACAAGGCACTAATGTCCATGAAACCAGACACGCTACATACTGGATGCCAACATTAAAATGTACGGAATCTCATTGCCAGAGGTTTAATGTAGTCACACCTGGGTTAACGTCTGAGCAGAAGCCACATGCAGTGGCAGAGCTTGCAAAGCAGGAAGATGGAAATCACTTCTGCAGACCTGCTGTTACCCATAGTCCTGTGGGGCGGACCAGCAGCCCCTGTAGCTCCTGAGGTAATGGGATAGCAGCAGGGCTGCTGATCAAGCACATCCCCAAACTCGGCAGATGAGAAGGGGACCAAGCCATCCAAAACAAACTGTCAAATAGTCATCCACAGCCTCACAACGATACAAATGAATGCTGGAAATCAGTGATTGTTTGTTGCGGATTTTATGTTGAAGGACGCTACACGAAGCAACTCAGCTCAAGGGGTGATTTGAAGGGTCTGCATGGAGAACTGTAGGGCATTTAGGATTGTTTCACTATCAAATAATAATAGTGGAATTATAATGTTTTACAACATTTATTGATGTTGGTGTATACAAAAGCGCATTCCTAAAATGCGTAATGTGTATTGTCCAACAGAAGATGCACCGGCTCCTGTTGGCAAGAGGAAAAGCAGCACCCTCCTTCTCCTCCATCGGCTTCACAAAGGCACACAATTATCTGCCCTCAAAAGAGTAATAGCAGATAGCAGCAGCAAGTAAAATCCTTCTGTTGTATAGTCTGGCACTTTTATTGGGAGAGTGAATTCTCCACCTTTTTTTGCAAACATTCTGCATAGTTCCCTCAATTATTTTTTAAGTAAAAAAAAACATCAGTGACATCATTGTGACATCTAAATTGATTTGTATGTATTTCACGAAATATCTATAAAAAAAAAATGCCATTATTGTAAGCTGGACGACTAATTGCCAAAATGATGCTTTTTGTCCGACCAAATTCCGTCACAAAATTACTGTTTGCTAAAATTTGACAGTGTTAATATAAAAACTCTCAGTTTTGGATGACCAGCTTACAAAAGCTATTAAAACAAAAAATATAGTGAACTTATTAACGTGGTAACATTTATCAGAAACATGTGTTGATATTTTGAAACCTGCTGCTTGAAAACTGTTTCCCCTCTTTTTGATTTCTGTGATTTTGTCAATTTCAAGGATCAAAACGTGGATTATGTTAGTAAGGAGCCATGACCAGCATGTAAAAAGAAATTACAGCAAAGAGCCAGGTTTGCCGCACTACTTTCTATCCCAATAGTTTAAAAATGTCCACTAGGTAGCCTTTGGACTAGCCAAATGTACCCTAGTGTGAGCAGATTTGGTAATGCTATTCCCAGCCACAAAAGAAGGTCACATTAGCTTGCTTTAACTACAAATGTTTCTACATAGACAATCATGCACGACATTGCCTGAATGGAAATAAGTTCACTAGAACAGCAATGATCAAGAGAAAATGTTTTTTGACTAAATAATGCATTACCTCTATGCAATATTTAACCAAGAAAGCAAAGTAGACAAGAAGCATTGGTTTTTAGGGTTTTATTGGATTCGTAACAGTTGTCAATTTATTCACAAAAGAGTAACCACATGCTATTATTAACTGCATTATTTTACTGACAAGATGTATAACATTATTCAATTATGACACAATACCTAGATACCAATAATGATGTTTAGCATGGCAACCATTGCAAATAGAATAGATAGAAATGATTCGTCTAATGACTTTACAATCTGAGAACTAATGACCTGACTATAGAAGATCCTTTGGAAGCATCCTTATCCAGCAGCTGAAATGACATTAATAATGAAATGTGAAATAATTAAATAAATGTGGATGCATTTTAGGAACTCTGAACAGATGTGTTTTTATGCATTTAAAAGAAGAGTACAATAAAGGTGCCACTGACTGTTCTTTCAAAACACATTTTGAAAAGATAGCGATTAAACGTATCAAAATACAAGAAAAATGTACATCTTTACTGAACGCAACAGTATTAGCATTTTTGATAGATGTATCTATTATTGTATTGTTTTTGTTTTAGTAGGCCAACATTTATTATGATGAAAGGTTTTTGTATTTTTTTTTTTTTAATTGCTTTATTTATTAAGTCAAATTAGAATTTTACAGAATAAAAAAATTTGGGACCATTTTCTTTTATAATGAGTTAACATAAGATAACAGACAACTGTGCCAATATTATAAACCTAAATATGTGGTTTTAGCTAAGATATTTGAATTGAAAAGGGGAATTTTCAGAAACCAAAGAAGTACTCCAAGACTTCTTTCCATAAGTGCTAGAGGCCTGTCTCCCATAATCTGAATATCAGCAGCAACCATTTTCATCTAATTTGCATGACAGCCAGAACTAATCATATTTATGCAACCTGATAATCAACCTTACGTATAAGCTGCACCACACCTGTACTATAACACTTGCAAGATAAGGAGTGGATAGACTCCTACTGTAGCCAATGATGCCTGATAAATAGGTTCATGCTTGAACTGTGCACCTTCCACAGCTGCTGTAAAATTACGTGTGGATTCTATTTTTCTCTGATCCATGAGATTAAAGACCATACAAAGTGCCGGGAAGATTTTTTTCAAACTTAATACATGAAATGCAAAAGCATTTACAGTCATCCTAGGCCGTGAAACACAGCTAGTATAAACAGCTAGTCATCTCATTCATAAAGTCCATCCCACAGGGTTTTTTTTACCTGTTAACAACAGCATGGGAGCAATTGTTTTTACTATCTTGCTCAGGGTCAGAATAATAAGGTTTTCCACATTGTTGCATTGGGGGGGAAAACTGCAAGCTTTTGTGTACTGGGCCAATCAAGTTACTAGACCAATATATAAACCAAAAATGGTGTGATGTTGCGTCAAATGTAAATAAAAACAGAATGCTATAATATTCAAGTCATTTAAACCCTGTATTCAATAGAAAATAGCACAAAGACAATGTTGAAACTGAGAAATGTTTGTATTTCTTCATAAATGGATGCCTAATAGTTTTGATGAAAGGTACATTGTATTATTAAAAGATTCAGATAATTTTTTGAAATCCTTACCCTAACCGTAATGCAAGGCCGAAACGTACACAATTCTTTAGTGGAAGTCATGGCATGGGTTTAGGAGCACTTCCTGAAACCATTGTCTGCGAACACTATGGCATTGCATCCACAAATGCATAGAAGAAACCATATATGAACAAGATTCCGTACTGCCTCTTTTAGGAAAGACCTGGCTTTTTTCAGCAAGACAGTGCCAAACCACATTCTGCACTTATTACAACAGCATTGCCTCGTATTAAAATAGTCTGAAATGCAACCAAATTGATCAGGTGCATTTTCAGGTTGGCATGGCTTGTGTGTATGCAATAGCATTGTTACCAGGAGACCTTTTCCAGGTGAGAACAACTCATTTCATACTCATACGTCTGTTCTTATGGTAATAACCCATTCTCAGCCTCTATTCCCAAATCCTGATAAACTCTCTGGTTCAGAATCCTAGCATTTCGGAGACTGGAAAAATAAATGACTATGCTGAAGTTGGGGAAAATAAGCTCTTCACCTCTCACATATGGGGGAATAATCAGTTCAGTAGGTTTATCTGATTATATACAACGCTCAGCATATTATTCTGAATGTCTCTGCCTGTCTTCTGCTGGGTTGGAGCAGGTGTTTCCGAGGAGGGATGTGCGGAGTCTTAGCCTGCTACGAACCTTAGGGCTTGAACACACACGAACACACACGCACCTGCGCACAGAACACACACACACATGATCTACATTTACCGAGGTGTAAGCTCTTATAGCACAGAGGGGGAGTGTCCATCTTGAGGAATATATAAACGTAGTAGCAGCTGCTAATGAAAAAAGGCAGCTGCCGTATCATCAATTACGGCTGTGTTCTGCACCATCTCCCAGACCGAGGCAATAATATACATTAAGCCACCAAACGTTTGGGAAGTGAAATTAGCGTTACCCAATTGACATTGGGCCCAATTGCAATGCATTTGCATACTTGGGAGTGCCCTGTTCCACAAAGTGGCTCTGTGCAAAACAGATAAGGACATTCAAAACCCGAAGAGCCAAGTTTTTTTTTTTCTATCTCTGCACATGAATATTTCCAGGCCTTTTTATCTCCTGACTGAACCATGTATCCAGGGAGTGGGGTATTAAACCTATCGCCACAATTACCACTGAACCCCCTCCAAATGATATCATTTCTCAGAGTAATAGAGAGCCTACGCAGGAAATCAGGACGTTTTTTTTTTGTCTGAATATTCTTGCAGCATAATACCTCAGGAGCGCAGAAGCATGAATGCATTAGGGCGGATATCTTCATGCAGCCGTCCATGCTTAACCCCCAATACCTCCCAGGCTCTCCAGAACCAAACAGGAGTACCTTAAGGCGTCACTGAGGGAGAGGCAGGTTGTGTGTTTACCCTTGTTTACCTCTCCCAGCATATTATGTGTCATCCATTATGCATTTGCAGAGGTTCTTGTAATTTAGATGAAAGTTCATTGACTTTTATGCTGCAAGTTTGGTATCACTGCAACAAACCACCGTCAAGCGCGTTGGGTCTCATACACTGGCGGCTCCAGTGCTTTAGGGGTGGTGCTAAATGGTGACAGAATGTGTTTATTCACAGAGAAGTATTGTGGCACATCCACTATTTATTGATCAAACAAATAAACTGCAGAGCTAGTAATCTTTAACTATATGTTAACATGCAGGGCATCATTAAATAATACTGCCACGTTGATGCCATGTTTAGCTATAGGTAAATCTCCACAATAGAAATATAACGCTGCATACAATACTGGGGAGAAAAAAAATATATGGCATATGTTTTGGTGTGTTGAGGGGCCTCGCGCATGGACTGTAGATCTCTGGGTTAGGGTATCTGATGTATATAAATCCTCCAGAGTGGTACGTCAGACATGATCTGATTGTACATGACTAGTATTTAAAGCTTGAGAGAATGATTTGTACTTTCAGAGGTGTTACGTGTGTTTGATATATACATGTATGCTTTGACAACAGGTGCACAGCATTTGTTTACTACACCTAGGGGACAGTGCAGACCTTGTCAGGCCCAATACCTACTACAATATGAAGCCTCTGAGGGAGGAACGCTGGTGTTTAAAGCAATGTATTTTGTCTTGTGCCTATTATGTGTGTCTTGTTTTGTCTGTACACTGCTTTTTCTTTTTCCTTTTTTCTCATTGAACCTAAACTGTGTGTGTTATGTAACATATATAGGCAAGGGCCAAGCTATAAAAGAGATCTTGGTTTCAGTCTGTGTTCATTGTTAAAAAAGAGTATTAATTATAAAAACCATATGAGGGTAAAAGACAAATACAAGTACCACCTGTTCATTTCTTTTGCTGAGGCTAGCAATGACAACGGTGATATATAACATTAATAATCATGATGGCTTGAACATAAGATATATGGCTAATCTAGCTGAGTGATTCCCAACCTTTTCCAGTTACTGTACCACCACTTCAAATTCAAATCAAATGTATTTGATAATGCCCTTTACATCAGCAGTTGTATATTTTACAGATACCCAGACAGAAAGAGCAAGCAACAAGAGTTACATTTTGCTATGCGTGGAGTACCCCTGAAGTACCCCCTTATGTGCATTAAGCGGAGTAAGCCTATGGTCTCATGAATCTCTTCAAGTACCCATTGTGGATAGGCCAAGTACCCCCAGAGGTCCTATGATTGCACATTTGACAACAACCAAGATAGCAAAAGCAAAAGGTGTCTGTATGCTTGTTATGTTCTACCTTCTCTTATGCCCTAGGCTATAGATACCTTCCCCTATGCCCTAGGCTATAGATACCTTCCCTTATGCCCAAGGCTATAGATACCTTCCCCTATGCTCTAGGCTATAGATACCTTCCCCTATGCCCTAGGCTATAGATACCTTCCCCTATGCCCTAGGCTATAGATACCTTCCCCTATGCCCTAGGCTATAGATACCTTCCCTTATGCCCAAGGCTATAGATACCTTCCCCTATGCCCAAGGCTATAGATACCTTCCCTTATGCCCAGGGCTATAGATACCTTCCCTTATGTCCAAGGCTATAGATACCTTCTCTTATGCCCTAGGCTATAGATACCTTCCCCTATGCCCAAGGCTATAGATACCTTCCCCTATGCCCAAGGCTATATATACCTTCCCCTATGCCCAAGGCTATAGATACCTTCCCTTATGCCCAAGGCTATAGATACCTTCCCCTATGCCCAAGGCTATAGATACCGTCCCCTATGCCCAAGGCTATAGATACCTTCCCCTATGCCCAATGCTATAGATACCTTCCCCTATGCCCAAGGCTATAGATACCTTCCCCTATCCTCAAGGCAATAGATACCTTCCCCTATCCTCAAGGCAATAGATACCTTCCCCTATGCCCAAGGCTATAGATACCTTCCCCTATGCCTAGGGCTTTAGATACCTACCTCTATGACAAGGGATATAGATACTTACCACTATGCCAAAGGCTATAGATATCAATATAATTAAATGAAGGCTGAGCTAAGCTGAGGTGGAAGGCCATTCTGCAAAGCTAGTGTTTGAAAGGTCGTGATACAGTCAGAGCTAGCGATCCTGGTTCATGTTCCACAATAAGGCCTCCTTTAAACATGCTAAGTTTGCATATCCTGAAAACCCTTAGTTGTCCATTAAAAAGCTATATTCTTCATCACTTTGCCATTCCCTTTGCAACTACTGTCCTCTTCAACACTATGCATTGTGACCTTTACTCACTGATCAATTGGCCCTCCCTTCCCACGCTAGATTCATTGGTACCAACTAATTCAGAAGTTACCATAAGGTACAGAAAATGTTGACTTTACCTCGACTTCCTCCTTGACATCTGCAACTAAAAGAGAAATCTGCTCTCTAGAAGATATATCACTCTGCTAACTCCTAAACCCCATGTTGTCCGTGGTCGATATTCATTTCAGTTCGCTGAACGCCCTTAAGCTTGAAACGCTTGTCTTACCGGACTCCTTCAAAAATAACATATTCAAGCTAATATCTGACAACTGCACAACTGTTCCTATTACCGATTGTGCTACATCTTTTTCGGGGTACTCTACTGCCTTGTGAGGACATACTTGGTTTGCCACACAGCCAAACTGATTTTGGCAGAAGAGCGATGGATGGCGTCCGTGCAATGCCATCAGGGCAGCTGTTCAATCTAAAAGCTATCAATATTGCCCCTCATGCCAAAACATTTGAAGTCAGGGCATCTGTTAATAACTGCGTGTACAAACCTTTGAGGCCAACCTTCCCCAATGGGCCCCAATGTGTCAAAGGGCCCTGATTAGATCCCATAAACATAGAGAGTGTGGGGATGCAACATTCCACACATGAGGGAATAGTGGGAATAGCATTTGCTTTGGCAGGACTTCAAACTCATCCGGTCAGAACACCTGATGATAGTCCTACGGGGTCTGCGGGAAATCCTCTCTAGCGTGCTTCACTTTTTCCAACTCACCTCGTCTAACCGGGGCACTCGACACCGAATCGGGTGCTCACCACAATGACGGTGATGTGATGTGTGGTGAGGAGCAGGGTAGAGCAGAAAGAGACAGGGTAATACAGTACATGCGGAGGAGTTGGCTGTTGGTGCCAAAAGAAACGCTCTCAGTCAAGCCGCACTGTAAATCAAGGCGACACTCCAGCTGTAACCTTCAGCAGTTCCAGAACCCCTGACCCAGTCTTGGTGCCGTCCTGTTATTGTAACTCAGAAATCAAATCAAATAATTATGTGCAGCAGACAGGAACATAGTTAGGCGAGTACACACTGTGTTTCTCAGTGCATTGCAATCTTCCTCTGTTTTCCTTCTCTGACAATTAAATAGCCAAGGCTTGGTCTGTGCCGTTTGAAGGCAGCCTGCTTACCAGCTCTGTCCTCGGTAATGTTCCGAGATCTTTCAAGGTGAAATGACTCATACAGATTCCACAAGGATTGCGTCACAGGTAGAAAAACAGCAGTTACTGTTATTGGAAAAAAACGCAGTTGTCAGACATGCTAACACTAAGCCTGAAGTACCTGCAGGCTTACTCAGAGTTAGTTGAAACTGACTGGCATGGCCCACACTCAAACCGTGGGTTTTATTTTTTAATGTGCGTGCATGTTGTTTCTTCTAAACACATATATGTTCATACAAGCAATATAAACAAGCTTTTTCAAACTTGAATATGTTCGCTGATGTCAATATTCATAAAGGTGTAACCAGCAACGTCCATATTATATGTTCAATGCGAAACACAAATAAAAGGCAGATAATCAGGCTAGCCGGGGTAAACCAGCCTAGGGCTCGTCACGTCATCGGTTGGAGTTGCAACATTTGTATTTTCGCCACATGACTTGAGCAGAATGCGTTACCGGCACTTATACTACGGAACAGTATATGGGGTTATAGTGGGGCTTGACTTGTCCAGTGGCTGTCGGGAGCAATAGGGTGTCGGCATTCATTTTGTCAATCATGTTTATTTACCGCTTATTTTTGCGAATCATGTCCAACAGAAAATGGGTACAAATCCAACAGAACACCTGTTCTTTCAAGTTTTCCTTTAAATAAGGAGTCTCTCACCTCGATTCCCATTTCTTTCTAAAAACCCAGTGAACGCCCCCGGCCGTCTTGTTCCACTGGCCCCATGATGCAGTGCGTGGGAATTTGCCTGTGTGTTGTTCTACAGGACGCAAGTGAGTTGAAGCTTGATGAGAAACGGGGAAAGAGAAAGCATCATGAAGAACCCTTGCCTGTAATTGAACTATGCACCACAGTTCATCCTAACACCTAGCTGGTACTATGGTAAGTAGAATCCAAAAAACACTTCAGTGATGTGCATGACACACAGATCCCCCTGATGAACATTGTAGACAAACATCTCTAGCCACCTTTAGTAATTCTTTTCTATAGTGGCCTACATTTGATCCACTATTCATTTATTTGGAAATGATCTAGTTAAGACACCAGAATTTGGTTTTGGCCAACCAGTCATTAGAAAAGCTATTATTTTTAGTGCCCCATGAAATCACATATAGACCTACACACCAGCTAAAAGGACAATACCGTCATACGGTTAGATGTCATCTAGTGCAGGATCGAATCCCTGCATGCCTAGCAGCTCTCCAGATAAAGGTGCTAGAATGTTTTGGAGCCTGACACAGCAGGTAGAGGTTGGTTGAACTATGATATCATGGAGTTTTTCATAATAAAATTGCCTTTTTTAGGATCACATGGGATATGTCAATAAATGCAAGTGGGTAGTCTTTATCCACTGATTAACTAATCTGTTATCTTTGCTGGTCATGGCCAGATGGAATACAGCTTAAGCCAGCGAAATAAAACTATTTTCTAGTGAAATAACAATTAAATGAGGCGGCCTACCTAGCAAGTAGTAGTAGCTAGTTAAAAAGTCTACTGAAAAAAGTTATGTTTATTGCAATGAGTGAGAAATATGGTCATATACCAATTGGCAAACTTTAATGTCCCTGAGATATATAACCACATTCTGCTATTGTGAATGTACATTTCAATCTAGGCAGAAAGTGTCATTAGTGAAAACAGAGGTATCACTATAATGCAGGCATTAATGGGAGTTTTCTTTTGCAAGACAGTATTTAGAATAGATACTGACCCATTCTAGATGACAGAACTCATGTCAACATGTTCATTTCACAAAATTATTTGACTAGATCCGAGTATGTTCTTCAAACATCGAAGATAACTAAAAGCCATGTGAAATTAATAATATATAGTCATAAATTGTTTACTATTTCGTCAAATGTTTTGGGTAGGGATCTCGCACAAGGACTTCAAAAGGTTTCTGGGAAATCTGCATAAGTGTGTTTTACACTACACCGTTAACACAAGAATGGCCAAGTGGCTCACATTGACTGCACATATGATTGGAATATCCTTGCCACTTTACTATAGGTGTCCTTATGTATGCACCAATAAGCCATGTACATGTTATGACCCTTTTTATAAGAGGTTTGATGGATGGCTTGAGTGTAGTGATCATTTTAATTTAAATGTTTAACATACTGAAATCCTCATAGGACTATGCAGAATGATTCATAGATCCTATTCAAAGTTATCTGACTATGTAGATCTTAAAAAAGAATCAACAAAAAGTAAACATCATGAATAATGGCAAGAAAGGCTATGAGAATGGTTTGATAATTGAAATAGATGTAACTTTACCTTGTCAATAATACCTTTAACCAAGACTATAATATATATTTTGCAAGATACTTCAAACAAACAAAGCATTGGTGTAAACATAATCAGAGAGATAGGCAGGCAAAAAATGCATTCCATTTTTGAGTGTAGTGCTGAAATCGACAAAAAAAACACACTGCTCAAAAAAAGAAGGGAACACTTAAATCACCCTTTGGGTCTCGATGAACAAAATATATTTTGGTGGATGGTGTCCTGGGAATCTCCTGGCAAAATGTAAGGGGCAGTCAATGGCATCAATGCCACATGAGGCAGGGCATTGTCCTGCACCAGGAGCATCCCAGGGCCCACTCCCCCAGCGTATGGTCTGACAATGGGTCTGAGGATTTCATCCCAGTAACTAACAGCAGTCCGGATATCATTTGCCAGCATGTTGAGTTCTGTTCGAACCTCAGAGGATATGCCTCCGTGAACCATCACTGACATACTACCAAACCGGTCATGGTGGATGAGGTTGCCGGCAGCATAACGTTCACCACGGAATCTCCAGACTCTTTCAACTTTGTCAGATGGGCTCTGTGTAAACATCTGTTTGTAAAGAACACCGGGCGCCAATGGACCTGCCAATTCTGGTGTTCTCTGGTTGCTGCAGGTACCGCCTCATGCTACCATTAGGAACAAGGACTCTAGCGAAATGCAAAACTTGAGAAGGATCAGTCTGGAAGGATAAGGAGAGAGCAGTTGTTTGTGGACACCACCTGCAAAGCCATTCCCTTTATGAGGGTTGTCTTGCTGTTGCCTCTCCAGTGCACCTGTTGTCAATATCATTGCACCAAAACAGATGATCTTTATTTACATTCGCTTATGCTTCATAACTGGACAGATTGATATCCTGGAAGTGTAATAGACTTGGTGTTATTCTGTGCTCATTAGGTGTTCCCTTCATTTTTTTTTGCAGTTTATTTAGGTTTCTATACAAAAGGGCATTTGTGCTCCCATTTGCCAATGTTTCTTGAACATTTTTCATCATACTGTGAGGAACAAAAACACAATTAAAACAACATATCACAATACAAAATATGTATATTATCATACCATAGCAATTGAACAAGTTTTGGTGTTTACAATTTATACACTGAGGTATTTTCTAAAAATGGCAATAAGTATTGGGTTCAGATCCTAAACAACCTTTTTACTGTTCCAGAAGGGAAGAACAATATACTGGATAGCAATACAGCAACTGTCAGACCCAGTTTATATTTAGAGACAGCAGGTCTCTATATAGAGTGGATCGGGGGGGTACAGAAAGACAGAGAGATACTATATAGAATATAACAAAAAGGGAGTGGGTGGGGGACACACAAAGACATTGAGGGTCAAAAGAAAGGTTGGCTAAGAAAGAGAACAAGGCATTTAGTAAAGCTGGGGAGAGATGGACTGTGGGACTTAGTCTAGCCAGAAGGAATAAACTCCAGCTTCTGTAACTGCTGATTTACAGCCCTACCGTAGTAAATGAGCTGCATCGCTAGTGGTGTTCTCCATTACTTTTCTTTTGACATGCCCAGAGAAAACCCAGGCTGAGCCTACACCAGAGGAGATATTGATGAGGGACAGGATGCAAAGCCGTCCAAAAGGACAGACGAATGACAAAGAATAGCAAGTGAAGCAAAAGAGGAATGAAGGAGAAAGCAGTAACTTCAGCACGGCATTTCAGCAACCTTCTTATCAGATATGTGCATGTGCTGTAACTACCTGTGATCTTCCACTGACTCTCTCGCGCCCGTCCTTAGTACACTAACATCTAACACACACGCTCGCAGCATCATCAGAAGTTGTGACAGGCAGACACAGTGGCTGAGTAAGCTGTGCTCGCTGAGTGAAAATCTATGAAATAACTGTTATAAAAGAAAGAAATTCAATGAAATATTTCCATACTTTGTGTTATCGTTCTGTAAATGCCCGTGGCTGTTTGACGCCGATTGCTGTGGACTCCTTAAATCCTTAAGATATGTGCATGTTTCCCGTGATTGTTGGTGTACTTAATGTTCTGTAGCTTTCCCTATCAAGCTTTAATTTATTTTCATATGTTTCACACCATATAAATGTTTTCATGTGAATGGAATAACAGTGCTTATGTGGGAGTGGCTAGATGGTTTAGAACTGGCATTCCCCGGTGTCAGCTAACATCAACAACGCTAGCTAGCATTAACAATATCCTGAAATCAATATTTAACTTAAAGATGAATTGTATTTAGTGCATTTACTATTACAGATTACTGTTGAATCAACAAGAGAATAACTATTTTATTATAGGAATGCTTAAATAGCATGACTTGCTCCATTGTTGTCATGAGCCACTATACTGTAGAAAAGTAATTATTCAACCCACTATGTCACTCTACTAATCATTGACTATGTAGACACATAACCCACTATTCCACTCTACTAATCAATGACTATGTAGACACATATCCCACTATGTCACTCTACTAATCATTGACTATGTAAACAAATAACCCACTATGTCACTCTACTAATCATGTAGACCGTTACAAAACAAAGCATGAACACATAACCCACGGTCGAAAGTATACAGGCCTAAGAAAGGAAATGTGTCACATAAAACCTCATTCCATAGCACAGAGATTGGAAACAAAAAAAACATTTACTTTTCACTTGTCTCTTCATTGGGACAGTTAGGACTTCTTTTCATCAAAACATTAGGATTCGTTTTCTGACAACAATTGACAAAACAATCAGTTATGGCTGGGGATGAGTAAACTGTTGGACAATGTCAGGGGTTGTTTGAAAAGGTATACAGGTGTTCCAGGCTATACGGCTAGTTTCGGTTGGTAGTTAGTTCCTCCTCACACAGTGCCATGGTTGGGATTGACTGATGGAAATGCATCATACTGTCAAGACCACTGTTACTGCTGAGCTGAAGAAACAGGCAGCCAGTTCCAGTTCTCCCTGCACACACCCCCAAAAAGAAATGAAATGAAAGTGTTTGCCACAACATTGTAAAGCCACAACAATGTTTAATCCTTAACATTTGCAGCCGGCAATAAATGCATTTTGTTTACAATGCTATGTCTAGAGTGACTCTGAAAAGTTTATTCCCCCTTTGTTTTATAACATGAAATCAAAATGGATATAATTAAGTGTTAATGCCACAGATAAACACAAAAAGTCAATAATGTGAAAGTGAAAATGTTGTTCTGCACATTGTTTTAAATGGATTACAAATTGATTCATAAAAAAAAAAAATGCTAATGTATTGGAGTGGGCCGGTCAAAGCCAAGACCTCCATTCAATTGTATATGGTGAAAGAGTAGACAATTTCTGTTCACCAAAGGTCTCCATTCAACTTGAGGACATTTGGAGAAAAAGGGGCACATATTGCTGAGCCCAAATGTGCCCAGCAAGTATAGAGACCTATCCAAACAAACCCATTGCTTTAATTGCTGCCAAAGGTGAGTCTACCAATATTGACTAAAGCAATCAATTATTTCCTGTTTGTATTTGTTAATTAATTTAAAACAATTTGTAGTTTGACTTTGACATGATGGACTGTGTTGATCAGTGGCAAGAACTTGCAAATCTATTTTGATTTCATGTTGTAGAAAACAATATGTAGAATAGTCCAAGAGGATAAAAACTTTGAGAGCCACTATATTTATTTGGTCATTAAGCAACTTATATGGAGCATTTCTGAAACTGCAAGAGGGCCATGAAAGGTCTTTCTCTGTCACAAAATGGTTAGACAAATATAGCCTTTTTACTACCTCATATAAAGTTAATATAAAAATATTGCTATGTTTGGTGCAAATTTTGAAGCACCCATAAAACAAAGAAAACATAATATAGTCTGCTATCTGTATATACCTGAAGAAATAACATTTGGGGAGGTTATTAGGCTGTTTGCCTATTCAGTTATTGTACCGATATGTCTTTTATTTATGGATTTCCTATAGTATGGATCCCCAAGTCTCTGGATTGCTAAAAGCAATTGTTGAAGATATAAGGGTGCTTCCTATAGTTGGGATCAAAAATGACATTGGCCTAAGGTCGAAATGTCCTTTGATTTGTTTCCAGATACAGTGCAATGTATGATCGAGTTCTGATTGTTGTTTTTTTTCTCCAGAGTCAGAGGGGCCAAGGGCATTGCTCTAATAGAAAAAGGATGACAATCCTCATGTTCCATCCCAAGCCAGCTTGAGGAACTGATGCAGTGTGGAGACGGAACAAGACTTTGTGGATGTTAGCGGCCCGACAGCAGGAGGCAAAACGTGAATGAGCTCGTCCTTTTTCTGTTTTGGCATTATGTAGGTGTCTATACCTGTCCTCTGTGTTTTAAAATCCCAGATGAATGGGTTGATGAATGGGTTGATTGTTTTTTAAAAGGAATTAGGTACAAATACAGGGATATTCTATGTGAGGTAAAAGAGTGCGAGGAGAATCAGCAGATTCTTGTAATCGTATCGTAATGAAAGATAACAGGAGGGTTTCATTTGAGTTTGTCCGTTAAAAGTTTGGTTTGATTAAGGAACAACGC
The DNA here is from genome assembly GCA_016801125.1 of Novumbra hubbsi. Classification (NCBI taxonomy): domain Eukaryota; kingdom Metazoa; phylum Chordata; class Actinopteri; order Esociformes; family Umbridae; genus Novumbra; species Novumbra hubbsi. The sequence continues at coordinate 8,319 of JACXGK010001188.1, read as the reverse complement.
TGCTTCGTAACTTGATGCCTTACGTGTGATTGGTTAAAAATGATACAGTATATATACTGTGAATCTGTACTACGGCCATCATCGATACATTGTTATTTGGGAGAAAAGGGTGGTGAATCAGTCTTCAGTCTTGTATGGCTGAGTCTGGATCCCCAATGATTGCTCGGCCCTCTTAACTAACAATTCTAGATGTACATGTAGTTTGATCAGACACAGTATGTATAGTCGGCTGTGACGTGTATTGTTTGTTTGTATTCTCATGCGTGACGATGCATACTCGGCGGGTTCCTTCCTGGCCAAACATGGGTTTTCATTCAGTGTCGTGTGTTGTAACCAACTCACATTAATATGTTCAACGTAGCACATACAAACAGTTCCTTTGTTTGAGATTCTTGGAAACGACACTGAACTAGACATGCAGAGGCACTTAGAGCGTGGCTTCCTGCAACTGGGATTTAAAGGGCTCTGTCCAGATGGATGGATGCTCAAGGGCGCAAAGATTCACATAGGAAACAGGCAAGAGAGGTTCTACTATTGTACTTTTTCAGTACAATAGTAGAACTGAGAACATGTGTGCTGGGAATAGCACTCAAAGGCCGACAAATGGTTGATTAAAAGTCTTCTTCATATGTGTCAATTCTTGTTGAAATCACTGCTGTCTGTACCGCTTTGATACTTTGTGTCGGTTTTGTATGTGTGTGCATCCAGGGCCTGCGCCCTAGGCATAAGCGACATAAGCAGCAGCTTAGAGCCTCCAATAGCCAGGGGGCCCCAGACTGCTTGTGAACACAAAACCACTAGGGGAGAGGGGGCCCCCAAGTTAAATGTTGCTTAGGGCACCCACAAGACATGGTCCGGCACTGTCTGTGTAGGTCTGACTGTGTACTAACATGCATGTCTATTGGACTAGGAGATTGCCACAATTACAAAGCCACCACACAACTAGTGTATCATTTGAAACGGGACTTGCAGCTTCAGCGCATGCATTATTCATCTCAACCAATCACCATAATTAATGTTCAAGTTCTACTCTTACACTCCTTCTGGGCCTCCATCTTTAAAGAGACCACAGAGGCTCCCCTGGTGGGGCAGCTGGAGATGTTGATTTGCGGCCCAGAAAAAGGCTGTGACGCATAACCTGACAGACACAACAATTTTTTTGTCACTGTTACGTCTGTCTGTTAAAACCGTATCGTTAACACGTTAATCTGGTAAATTTTTCAAGGGTCTATCAGGATTTATAATGATACTGTTCATGGTTATTGGTTTGCTTGCCAAGCAGTGAGACAATATTTACCTCTAGTTATTGACGGTTCTAAATGCACTTGAATTGTTGATAAGAAGAACGCCATGAAATGCTTGTGAAATGCAGTATGAGAAATATATATGTTCCCTATTCTCAATGTGTTGGCAGGTTTTTCTGAAAAAAGGAAAACTTTTATGGTTTATTCGGCCCAAATTTAAGACCCAATTCAATGATTTTTCCCTCCCATATGACCCTTTTCCCCCCGTTTGAGATAGTCACCAAAGAGAAAGTAACTATTTGAATGAACTGTATTTGTCGTTTTTGACTGATTTACAAATGGTTTATTGGAGTTTTGTTTTATTTAATATTTTATTTCAAAACCCTTCATTAATCAACATAAGGTGACATTTTTTTGTTTGAAAATAATTGAAAGATGTAGATTCAATTATTCAACAAGTATTTGGTAAACACTTCTCCTGTATTGCTTTTGTCATTGTAGTTGAGATTATTATCCTGTTGAAAGATGACTTTCCTTCCAAGCTTTAAAAGATTCTCTTGAAGTACTTCCCTGTCTTTTGCTCTATTCATTTACAATTTTAATAACATACCCAGTACCTGCTGATGAGAAGTATCCCCACAGCATGACACCACCACCACGATACTTCACGGTAGGGATGGTGTGGGTTGAGACATGCATGTGTTAGGTTTGTGCCACATATTTTACTTTGAGATTTGTCCAAAAATCTCATTCATAGACTCATCTGACCAAAACTGTTTTTTCCATGTTACACCTAGGAAACATTCTTGTTTTCAGATAGTGATTTAATTGTGCTTATTGAATCACTTGGAAAGATGTTGTACATGTTTTCAATGTAATGTTATCATTCAGCACTTATTTTTGTAAAATGCTCCTTTTCCTTCATATATGTATGTATTTCACTTAACTTTCTTTTCTCCGTCACTGACTTTACAAAGTAATGGCTTAGCAAGTGTACTTATTATGGTTTTCCAAGACATCTTAAGAGGAATGCACTTATTGTAAATTGCTCTAGATTAGACTAAAATGACTGAAATGACTAAAATGTACATATGCATGCCACTGATCCTTCAATAGTAGAGTTTATCCAGAGAAATGTGACTGCAACTTCAATGGTTCAAAGGCGGATGCCAATCTGAATCTAGTCATGGCAATTTCTTGAATTTAATGAAACTGGGAGCTTCTACCGCACAGGGATTGAAGACATATGCAAGAAAACATATTTGTATATGTTATCATTTTCAACATGAACCCACCGAACGATAATAGATTTTTTGTAAAATAGGAGAAATGGTCAAGGCACATATCACGTTTGGTCTGGTACGTTCTGATGAACAAAACCTCAATGTGTCAGAATTTTATGGGCACATAGATTATAGTATCATATTTGTTCACAATTTGATTCTTTTGAATAACCTATGGGCCATCATTTTCCATTCATACATACATGATTGTATACTCGTACAATCATTATGCTTTTGTGTTGAAAAGATCATCTGCAGAAAACAAAATTGCTAATCATTTTAATAGGGAGTCTGCCTGTGTAAATGCTTTAATAAACAGGGCCTAATAATAATCTTTGCATATTGTAGCAATCCTCCCTATTGTTTATAATATGAGCCACATTATAAATCCTTTCACACTGTAGAAACTGCTTTGCTTTTCATTTCCTCCTTTTCTTGCAATAATATATTTTGTAGGGTGGTGAGATGTGCATTCCAGCTATCGGCAAATGTTGCTTTTAATCCCACCAGAGAGTGCCCCGATTGTTAACGGGAATTGAAGCATTGTTCCCCATGCATTAATTTGGTATGTACGTTTAGCCTATAGTAAGAAGCACACAGCAACTTGATGCAGGGTTACATCAAAGTGCTTCTGTTTGGGTTTATGGATGGCATGTGACTCAATGACCAGCAGTCTACGCTATTTATTAAAAATAATCTTTCTGATAGTAACCACACACCATCACAGTGAAATAGATCACTTACTTAAAGGATTACTCAAGCCCCCCATACAAGCAGCAGGGACTTGCAGAAGACGTTGTTGAATGCTATTTGACAGCAGAACGAAAGATCGCCTTGACTTATACAATATTTGTGTAAAAAGTTGTATAATCCTCTTAATTTCTCTGTCAAAGTACATGGATGTGCGCAAACGTAATTTGGTCATGCAAGTAGTTGCCTAGGAATAATCATGCAAAAATGTATTGGCATACATCCACTTAGACTATAACTCATTAATGGTCTTTACGTTCCTAATCGGTAGTACATATTCCAGTATCCCTCTGGTGGTAAAGTTGATATAACAAATTAGATTTTAGGACGGCAATTCCGTTTGGTATTAGCTAAAGATCCTGATCAATTGTTTATGTGTATATAATGCATATAGTTGCAGACCAAAGTGCCAACATCCTGGATACTTATCCCAGATAGGCCTATGAAGGGAAAAAAATGCAGCAATACTCAAAACCAAAAACCAACAGCGTTAAACCAATGGGAAGTTCACCTAAAGTCCAGAAATTCCCAAGTGATTTCATTACAACTTGTTTGCACTCTTCACCAACAACTTCCAGAACCACGGGGATGGTAACAATGGTGCATGTGCTCTTGTGGGAAAGCCCGTTTGTGCCTTTTCTTAGAGCTAGACTTCCAATGCATATAACAGATATTATCCTCTTCATAGATGCCCTACTCGGATGTATACAATTATTAGTTTGTTCAACACATTGATTAGCAGTGTGTATAACCCAAATGGATTCTTCAAATGTTGAATTTCAGTGTGGTGTTCATTTCTGACCAACAAAAATCTGATTGTAGCTTTGCCAGTGTAAACATTGTATTTTCTGATATGATGTACACTACTCATTAGGTGTTTGGCCTCTATTCCTAGTCTTTAGAAACATTTTAACATGAATCATCAAAATCTGTGGATTTGTTTGCTAATTTTCAAGCCGATACTCCTCTCAATATGAACACAGTTTGGTTAATCGAGCCTATCAGGACAAAGTTTGGCTTGTAGAAGTTTGGGAACATCTGTCGTGTCCTGGCTGGGGGCCCCTAGCCTTCTCTATGCTTTGGGGTTCACAGTCAGGACATGACACACAGAGAGGCCTCTAGCCATCTCTGTGGCACTGTGGGCTCCCCAGTCAGAGCAGCTGTGATCAGTTGTCTCTGATTGGGGAGCCTATTTAGGGTTTTCCACACTTGGGGGTGGTTTATTGTTTGTGGGTCACAACGTTCACGTTCCTGTTCTCATTTAATTCAATTCACAGTGGATACTCTACACGTTTCTTTGTACATCGTTTTATGTTTGTTATGTTATTTAGCACCTTTCATTTTACGTTTACAGTTCGTGTCGTGTTTTCTGTGTTCTTTGGATTAAATTTACTTTTCATTTAAAATGTCTGCGTTTGGCTCCGTACCACACTCAAGATGTGACAACATCATCATCATAGGGTACAGACTGTCTGGACTACATTGTAGGCATAGGCTACATCAGCGCTTCGCAACTCCTTCTCAGCATTTGGAAACAACAATATGTTCATGATTCCCCTTCTATATTGCAATAAAAATACATTGGTCTTTAAAATAGAAGATTTCATATGTTTGCTGGAGCAGATAGTCATGCTAGGGTGAGGAAAATGCAAGAGAGCATTCCCATAGCCCATTCTGATTTATATCCTAAACCTAATTGTATGGGGGTTGGTTAACTGACCTAAAGAAAACAAACCTAGTCCTGTAGATTATTCCCCTTATCAATTAGGGACCCATTCCTGTCTGTTCCCGGGCCATCTCATAACAGTGGTGTTATCTCGAGGGTCAAGCAAGCTAGGCAATTAAAAGCAACCCTTTTGTGCATTCAACCCTTACCATGCTAACCATTAACTATATTGTGGACTTCACATTTTTTGGTTCCTTCAATTACTTTTGCTGGTTGACTTAGCTTGCGGTTTCCCCCCATGTCCCCGGCCTCCACCTACTACACCAGCCTCCACCCACTACACAAGGCTGCTAAATACTACACACTTTAACAAACAGATGTCGTGGCATTTTTATCTATTAAGCTAATAAATGCAATTGTTTTAGTAGTGTTCAGTGGTAACATTGGTCCACCCCCCCTAAGCTTTTGAAAGTCAGGGGAGTTACCTACTTGTTATTATTTCGACTGCTGATACCCACTTCAAAGAAAAATGCAACAACCGAGTTGCCTTGCTGTCAGGTTGTCACAATCCACAAGGATAAAGACACAGGGTGTGAGAGATGTTTTCTAGAAGGACAACATTTAGATTCAATTGAGATAGAGCCCTGTTAAGTAGCAGTACCACCAGAGTCCCTTACTAATGGAACCTTGTCAGGACCAGACGTGTTGTCACAGCAGGGGAGGCTGAGAAGACGACAGAGGACTTTCAAATGGAAGGCATGTTCAGAGGATGTGGATGTCAATCAAAAGATTATGGCCCAAACTATACACAAAATAGTTTAACACTGGTCTTAAACCCTGGTCTCCAGCGGGGAGACCCATATGTGCATTAAACCAGGATTTTTACCAGTGGACGACAGTGTGTGATCAGGATTTATAATTGTCCTTGGACCAAGTTAATATGCAATTTGGAATTACAGATGCGTACTGCCAATTTAATGATTGTTGAAAAGTTTGTAATTATTGTGAACATTCCTGACCTTTGTCACTACCTGTACTGCTATGAGCATGGATACAAAAAACAAAACCAGAAAATGTTTTGAGCGTGAACAATTTGAAGGCAACAAGTCCATCTCCAGAGGCCTTAATGTTCTTGTTTCCACCGCACGTATTATCATCAAGAAACTTTAAAACTCTTGGAGGCATTCATTTTCGTCTAAATTCAAGTCAGTGCAAAGTTTACATTAGGATTTAACAAGCAGTTTCTTTATGCTTATTTTGCAGTTTCATATTCTGTTGTAGGACCTATTTTGTTCGTCTTATTACTGATGTCTGTCCAATAGATTTTTTGGGTGAGATGTTTTGAAAGCTTCTTCAGGACAGCCTTGTATTTAAATATAAAAGCAATGCTTCTAAAACTAAATAGAGAGGTTTTAATACTGACAGAATAATGTAATATGACATATCACCATAATCTGGCACCAACATGAAAGTGCCTTTGTTCAATTTCATTTTCTGTTAATTATTTCTATCTGGTTTAAAAATATGCATTTGAGCTCCAGAGATGAAAGGTGCAGCAATACACAGTAAAACTGTCTTGTTTATCGACCCCTGTGCTTTTACAATGTCAATGGTTAGCAATGCATTAAAGTGGCATTTAACCCCTGGAGACCCTTAGTTTGTTTGACTCATATTGAGAGATTTGAAGGTCAGCAAGATTTACTTCTCACATAATTGGCAAAGGCATCATGTTTTACCAATTGTGCTTCAAATACATTTGTGTGTGGTGATGTCCTTCAACAATACTCCAGTCTTTACATATCTTGATAAATGTGCATGATCACAATATTCTTTCTTTTTAAAAGACTACAACTCTGTATACCTTTGGCGGTACTTCCTGCTCTGTCATCACTCCTCTTCCAACATGGTTTATAAAATCTTTACAGACTGATTACCGCTAGATAGCTAGCTGGCTAACTCTACATTACGTAACGCAGTGGCTTGTCCTATATTTTTAAAGTGATCATACATGGTCAAACCAACGTAGGCTATTGTGTGATCTGATTTGATAGGAAACATCCATAAGGCAGAGGGTCCAGCTGCTAGGTACTGAGGTCAATTTCCCAGAATAATTTGGGCTGAAATGTAACCCTGTCAAGAAAAACAAACATACCAGCCTATGCTGTTGGACAGGTGGGAAACCTAACCCTGTCAGAAACAATACCACCAGTGACATGTGATAAAGCAATAAGAAAGTGTACTAGCTTTTAATGTTTTTAACAATGTGCTGTGCTAGAGAGAAAAGGAAAAGGATACTCTAATGTACTAGAATGTTGAGTGTATTTTAATACTTTCATAAAATATAAAACAGACCATCAATACCATTAACTGCTCACGAGAACATTTGGAAAAATGTCAAGTCAAGAACCGATGTTTTATCTGAGTAGAGCCTACAACTAAAACATTCAACATTAATCATTAAAATACTTAAGGACAGCTAAATATGTATCCTAAATTGTACCTTTAAACTCACAGTATGGCCATTCAAGATGAACATAACATCATTATCATAACATAACATCATTATCTCCGATCATATATCCTGAGTATATTGTGCTGTCAATTACAAATGACTCATAAGTTGTATGTAAATCAGTTTATTCATTACCATTAAAAGGAATGAAAATATGGAGTTTGTCCTGCTCAGTGTGTGTCTAATGACTGGATGATGTGGGGAGTTTAGAACAAGGCTGACATACGAGCGGGTATATGCTGATTGTGGCAGTGTAGCTTGTGGCATTCCCTATTAATTTTCCCTAACACTGCTCTGTGCTCGCCCCTGTCTCGCTAGATTTTAATTGGCTCAGAGTGAGCAAGAAAGGCCATGGTTGCTAGCAACAGAGCTTTGGCAATAGAGCTGGCTGCAGAGAGGGTGCCGGTTTATTGATGTTGTTTGCTTCATGAAAACAATGAAGTAGGTTCACTGAAATCTGTAGGAACGCTATTCCCAAAACGAAAACATGTCCTGATCACATTTCTGGCAATATCATTAGTTTGGGGAAATCTGACTGGGATAAAGATTATGAGAATACATGATAATTAATGTATGATAATTATCTCTCAATGTAAGCAAGTTTCAAGCTCTCTACTATTTCTGGAATTGCTATTGAGACGGTGTCTGTCAAAGTCACCTTTTCCTATTGTTACGCCCTGATGGGTTTCACCTGTTCCCTTGTCTCCGCCCCCTCCCCACCAGGTGTTGTCTACTTCCAATTACCCTCAGTGTATTTAGTCCCTGTGTCCCCAGCTGGCAGTGCCAGATCGTCTTGTCCAGTACAGCGTATCCAGCGTTTCATAGTCCTTGTTTCCTAGCCCAGTACCTTGCCTGTCTCTTGAG
>JACXGK010001187.1:56322-75808 GCA_016801125.1 Novumbra hubbsi | reverse complement strand
ACTGTGTTGAGGGGCCCACGGTTTACCACTGTGTTGAGGGGCCCACGGTTTACCACTGTGTTGAGGGGCCCACGGTTTACCACTGTGTTGAGGGGCCCACGGTTTACCACTGTGTTGAGGGGCCCACGGTTTACCACTGTGTTGAGGGGCCCACGGTTTACCACTGTGTTGAGGGGCCCACGGTTTACCACTGTGTTGAATCAGCTCTGCTTTTAACAATACTCTGTAATTGTTTGGGAACGCAGGGAAGGCGTAGGGAGAACCGAGGACTTTTAATAAAATAACGAATATAATCTAAAACAGTGGCCGAAAAGAAAAAATAGGCTAGAAGGAACGTGAATAGGAACAGTGATCAGGAACCCAGGACATGACAAAACAAAGGGTCCTTCTCCAGTGAGGGAGAGAGGGGGTGGGGTCTCAGTGGCGTGACAATATGTCTACTGCAGGTTTGCCAAGGCAAATGTCGTCGCTTTCTTTTGTATGGGGTGTGTGCTGTGTTTTGGGGAAGGGGGGAAAGTGGTCGGACTTAAGCCTCTCATCATCCATTTCCTCAATTGTAATTTAATATGTTCCTTCTCAGGCCCTTGCTATTGCAATACAGGAAGCCAAGCAACAACATCCAGACATGTTGGTTACCAAGGCAGTAGTTGTCAAAGAAACCGAATCATCTACTGAGGATCCACATAGGAAATCTTAGGTACCAAAACATCCAAAAATAAGAAGATTATTTTGCGAATCGAATTCCCAAATGGTCTTTGCATCAGTGTTGGTAGTTTACGTCTGAGGGCCTAGTTTAAACTGTCTCTTCTCTCCTGTAGGCCTGATTCTTGTGAAATGAGCGCCTCCCTCAGGAGCAGACCTATCGGTGCCTGAGCTACCTGAGACTACCGCTCCACTGTACCGCCCTGACTACTGCTGAAGGGGATCCAACACACGTTTTACTCCATTACTTTATTTATTAACCTTTCCCCTGGCAAGTGTGGGACAATATGTATTAAAATAAGCGATTGAACGAAGAAATGGTACCAGAATGCCTTGTTCCATTGCTGGAAGGTTTCTCAGTCCAGTCAAAATGTAAGCAAAACGACCGGGTTTTTACTACATAGTACAGTTAATGTCTTAGCAGCAGGTTAGGATAGTTAATGTAGCTGGTTGCAATATTTAGGTTAATGTAAGGAAAACAGTTAGGGTTACATATGAAGCATACTTTTTATTGGCAATTTCACATTAAGTTGTATCCTATTCAGACCTGATCGCCAAACTCTGTTCAACTTGCCTTTGTATATTATCTTCCGAAGCAAACTAATAGGAAAAAAAAATTCTGAATGTGGATGCAAATATCAGGAGCTGTTGTCCTTGCGCTGTGGACATCCCATCAGGTCCCTAAAGAGTTCCCCAAAATCGAACGGCTGCTGCCACAACCCACACTAATGCCACATGATTGAGGACACACATCCTTAGTATGACGTTGCAGACTAAAGGACTACGATTTGTTTTGAAGTCCTACTAAGTAACCTTGGTAAAACATTAATGATCAATGAGTTTTGCAGCATTGTACATATGCTTATAATGCACTATGATGACGTAATAATGCAGTATAAGAACTCATTGTGATTTCAGTGAGCAGTGCATCATTATTACTGCGTCATAATGTTTGTTGTGGTGTGTTGTAGCATCCTTAGGAGCCGCAGTTTGGCACATTTTATTTACATCAGGGCTGTCAGAGTTAATCAGTTAACTGACGTTAACTCGCTGTATTTTTGTGCACTTTTGTTTTTTTCTTATCACAATTCAACGTATTCTCGATAATATTCAAAATAAACTACAAACTTCCAAAATAAGTATTTACACATTTTCCGATCCCTGGGAAAAAATGATAAAAAACATGTTCGCTGTATCGGCATAATCTTTGTTATTGTTACCAAAGTTTTTATAACTAAGCAAGATGGACCAAACACACCGTCGTTTCCGGTAAGAAGCAGACTGACCAGAACCTAGAAATGTGTTCAGCAGAGCAATGCACAATCCCATTTACTCATTCTTGCATATAAACTGCTCAAAGAAATTAAGGGAACACGTAGTCATCACAGTATAACAAGTGAGTTAAACTTTGTGCATATCAATGTGTCCAGTTAGGAAGTATAAGCGATTGTGAATCAGTGTCACCTATTTTGATGTAAATGAAAGTGACAACAGGTGCACCGGAGAGGCAACAGCAAGACAACCCTAAAAAAATGGAAAGGTTTTGCAGGTGGTGGCCACAGACAATTGCTCTCTCCTTATCCTTCCTAGCATTGCGTTAATCCTTGTCGCTATGGTTAGCATGAGGTGGTACCTGCAGCCCATTCAGGTGTGCCATTGCAAGAAGGTTTGTAGCATCTGCCAGTTTAGTCTCAAGAGCATAGAGGACATACCAGGAAATGGGCTGTTATAAGAGGAGAGTTGGACAGGGCCATATAAGGGTGTCAACCCAGCTGCAGGATTTGCTCTTTTGTGCAAGGAGGGACAGGAGGAGCACTGCCAGAGCCCTACAAAATGACCTCCAGCATGCAACTGGTGTAAGCAGGCCACATGAGTGGCATGAGGGCCTCATATCCTCCAGTGGGACCTGTGTTCACAGCCGGGCACTGTGCAGCTTGATTGGTATTCGTCAAATAACCTTCATAATTGGCAGGTTTCCTTTGGCGCCTCGTTCTCTTCACAGAACTGAGCAGGTCCACACTGAGCACATGTGAAAGAGTCTGGAGATGCCGTGGTGAACGTTATGCTCCTTGAAACATCATCCACATGACCGGTTTGGTGGTGGGTCAGTGATGGTCTGAGGAGAGACACATCCTTGTTGGGTCACACAGACCTCCACGTGCTAGCCAACAGTGCCCGGACTGCTGTTAGTTACTGGGATGAAATCCTCAGACCCATCGTCAGACCTTACCCTGCCCTGGGTTCCTCCTAATGCCGAACAACGCCTGGCCTCATGTGGCCAGAGTGTGTAGGCAGTTCCTGGATGACGAAGGCATTGATGCCATTGACTGGCCCTCACTTTCCTCAAACCTGAATCTAATTGAGACCCTTTTGGGATGTTATGCATTGATGCATCTGACGCCACCAAGTAGCACAACAGACTGTCCAGGAGCTCACTGATGCCCTGATCCAGGTCTGGGAGGAGATCCCCCAAGACATCATCTGCCATCTCACCAGGAGCATGCCCAGATGTTGTGGGGAGTGCATTCAGGCACGTGGGGGACATTACTACTGAGTCACATTATGAACAGCTTGTAATGTTTTCCTCGATTTTTGTGAGTTTAAATCTAGCCCTAAATTGGTTGGTGATTTTGGTTTCCATTGACTGTTTTTACGTAATTTTGTTCTCAACGAAATACACAATATACAGTAAAGATTTTGATCTTTAATATATTTCCTTCATCAAGTGACTTTAGTGTTCCCTTAATTTGTTTGAGCAGTGTCTTTGCATATTTCTGTATGAGAACAACTTTATTGTGATGTGCACATGTAAAATAACTCAATTTGCCCTGCAGAAAAAAGAACAGTTTTTTAAACTTTGGCAAATATACAGATTACCAACTGTAGTCCATGGTGATCGTAAAATATCATAGCTTTGGGTTACAAAATCTGTTGAAATCACATTTAATCAAATAGAAATTAGGCAGAATGTCCCTAAATACTCAATATTACTTCTACAAACAAATCAGGATGTAAATATGTTTGCCATGTGAAATTTTTATTTACAGTTCACTTTTAGTAAATTCTGAATCATAATTAATTTACCATTTAGGATTTTTTCGTTAATGACAGCAGTCTTTGATAGAAATAGTAAAACAAAAAAGGAAAACGAAAGTCTAGAATCCATTTGGAACAAAATCCTACAATGTATCTATGCAGGAGTGCCAAATTGCCGATTGCAACTTATTTTATGTTATGCAACTTTTTGAATAAAGAAGAGTAAGAAAGAATAATGAGCTTTGTGTTGTTTAATCGTGAAATGTGCTGACAGTTTTAATTTAAATAAAGCAAACAATCACCACTTTATAAATCTTCAGCTTTGGATACAATGTGTTTATGTAGGTATTTTATCACTTCACTAAACATTACTTAACCTAGGCTTATAAGTATGCTAACACACCATAATAAATCTCATGATGCTGTACTTTTTCTATATTACATTCTTAGTTCTGTATGATCCCTTTGAAAAAAATCACTAGCATTTTGAAGCACTGTATGTCGTAGTGATTATGATCATATTAATAATGCATTAGCAATATTGGTGTACAGAATCATGAGCGTCTGAAAAACATAAGTCTGCATGTGTGTCATTATACCGCATTACTACTCTACCATAGTGCATCATAAGTACATGTCTACCATACTAGCCACCATTCAGAGCAAACTGTGATGACATCTGAGGTGTAGAGGCAATCTGGACTGTGAAAGATCCAACAATAGCACAGCTGAAATGGCAGTGTTCCCGCATTCACAGAGACTGCTGGTTGAATGCTGCATATGCTGACCTTTGTTTGCCAACTTTGGCCCTGTCTCATCACGACAACTAGCCAAGCCACCTGCCGTATTCACTTCTGCTTGACGGAGGAAATCCCTGTTGACGATGCCTTCCCCTGTCTGGGCGATGCAGGCTTTCTTTGTCCGTAGGGCCTCCTAGATGCTGTGTAGCTAGCAGCGCAGTCGAGACTCAAACATGAATCGTGGCAGTCGGTGTGGTGCTACTACAGAGCATCTTAGACTAATGCACCACTTGAAAGCAACTTAATGTACAGGGAAATGATGACGAATAAGCCATTTGATTGCTGTTTTTTCCCCCACAATCTCTGTGAGAACAAATCATGATCACACCAACTCCTGGAGGAGAAATGTGTCTCTCGACCACATCCATTGCGATTATGGTTCAGATCACGCTGCTCAGTCAACCAGGACGTTTAGACAGGAATCCTTACTTGGCGGAAGTAATCCACTCTCTGCCCATCTACCTCATTCTCACATGCTCCCAAGCTGCCACAAGGAGTCTCTGAAGCGCGACAAGGCATGGTAACTATGTTCAGTTACTATGCCCTCACACCTAGAAGGTGAGGGCATAGTAAGGGAGTGACTTACCACTGCGCCAATCAGAGACTCTAAAACTGCCATTTCTTACAATTATCTACCATTTCTGTTTAATCCAAAGTCCTGTGAAAGTAACATCAAGAAGTAGTGGGAAAATGGATGAGCCTGATTGACCACTGTATCCAATGTCTACCTTCTTCCACGGTCCAGATTGAATCAAGCCCAGAGTGTGATGCTTAGTTTATAATGAGATAAAAACATATGTTGCCATTAGATGTAGATACCATAGTGGTCACATGCGTGTGGTGAAAGCAGGAATTTGTGAAGAGGATTTTATTCTGGATACACAGTCCACAACCACACTTCTGCCTAGTTATTTTACAGTAATACTGTCAGATGATGGAGAATGTGGTAATGAGAATATCAGATGATGGAGAATGTGGTAATGAGAATATCAGATGATGGAGAATGTGGTAATAAGATTGTCATATGATGGAGAATGTGGTTATGAGAATGTCAGGTGATGGAGAATGTGGTTATGAGAATGTCAGATCATGGAGAATGTGGTTATGAGAATGTCAGATCATGGAGAATGTGGTTATGAGAATGTCAGGTGATTGAGAATGTGGTTATGAGAATGTCAGATCATGGAGAATGTGGTTATGAGAATGTCAGGTGATGGAGAATGTGGTTATGAGAATGTCAGATCATGGAGAATGTGGTTATGAGAATGTCAGATCATGGAGAATGTGGTTATGAGAATGTCAGGTGATTGAGAATGTGGTTATGAGAATGTCAGGTGATTGAGAATGTGGTTATGAGAATGTCAGATCATGGAGAATGTGGTTATGAGAATGTCAGATCATGGAGAATGTGGTTATGAGAATGTCAGATCATGGAGAATGTGGTTATGAGAATGTCAGGTGATTGAGAATGTGGTTATGAGAATGTCAGATCATGGAGAATGTGGTTATGAGAATGTCAGGTGATGGAGAATGTGGTTATGAGAATGTCAGATCATGGAGAATGTGGTTATGAGAATGTCAGATCATGGAGAATGTCAGATTATGGGAAGATTGCAGGAGTTCAGTCTTGCACCAGAAAGTTCAGTGAATTGTGATGCATTCTTGGTGGCACTAATTCAACAAGTGCCATGTTAGAGGAGAAACAGTGAACACAGAGGATTACATTGAATTTGTATGCCTGCAATATAGCTCCCCACCACATAACAAAAGCGCTGTTAGGAACCTTCACAGAAAATTGGGCTTTGTCAAGATATCTTGTCTTTAACCCACTATTGGATCATCACTTCAACTTAAATCTTGGCAGATTCTACCTTACACCCATGCAATTGGGGGTTGCTGTTTGAAAAAAAAAAACATGGCTTCCTTGTTATGAAAGTGATTTGTGTAGACATTTCAATGTCTATGAATGTATTGTAACCGTCAATGTATAAAATGTGCCTGTTATTTTGTGACGGTATGCATTCTGAGCATGCTGTTTGAAACAGAACCCAGGCCATGTCCACTTCCAACCTGGAGAGATAATCACTTTTGCTGTTACACTTTGGCCATTTAGTCAGAAAATATTCACCTTAGAATCTCTTAATTTTCTAACTTTTAAACAAAAGTAGTATTTTAGATGTTTGCATGATGAAGACATGCATTCTCAAATGTTATAAATACAAAGTTATCGTAAGTTATGTTCATGCAATGTGAAATATCATAATAGCTACATTGAAAAATGTCCAACATAAGCTTCAATCCTTGGCATTTTGTAGAGACCTGCCAAAAATGCATCTTTTCAATACATAATAGGGACATAGTCATAATAAAAGGTTTTGCCAACCTCAAGTTACATTGGGTTGACCCATTAAATAATAATTTACAAAACAACCATGGAGTACTACAGGTTTATCGTGGAACTTGAAGGGACATACATAAGGCTCTACAAATATTGTACAAATTTAGCAACAATAGTGTTTACTTGATTGAATGATTTTTATGATGGCATTTCCAGAGATGAACTACTTTGCTATATGGAAGTTGCATAATGCAATGTTTCAGGCCTTTTTAGTGATCATATGGAGTAATAAGTACTTATTTATTAACCAAAGTGTTCCAGAAACAATCTGGCATCTCAATCCCTCGTGTATTTTGGTCTAGATATATTTGAAGTGTTTAAGGGATGTCATGGGCTATGGTTACTACTGTAAGAGAAGTGTGGTGTAATAATGTCTGGTAGCAGTGATCATTTTGTAGTGAGCAGTTTTGTAAGTAAGGTGTTCTTTAAATATGTGCAAGAAAGCTGGCAGAATTGTCATAAACATGTTATGGTAAGACTTGTGTATGTTCCTGTCATAGTATTCCTGGGTAGATGCACACTCACATCCCGCTCTAAACTACACAGATTTAATGCATTTAGAAAAAGCAGGGGTTGAACTATGGTGCCATGCCAGGTTGACAAGTTGGCTTTTTGACATTCAACTGTTCAGGTGTGTCGCGTGTAATTGTTGACTCACCGTTTTTGCATTTATTTGCGATAAACTTTACAAATGACTGGGGTTAAATCAATGTCGGGGTTAGGGTTGGCCAAACCAATTTAATTGCCATGCATTCCTTAGTACAGAGTTATGATTTGATTGGTTTTAATTCAATGGCTGTACATCGAAGGGTTTCAGTTAAATCCAGGGATGTGTCTCCTGTTTTCTGGGGCCGTCCTTATTCGTGTTACAGTTTCCCCACAGCAGACATACTGGACTCCAATAGTTAACTAGTAATGATCTTCAGTTTAGAAGGTAATTCGTTTAAATGGAAATGCATTTTGAAACCACCTCAACCCCAGAGGATTGGGTATCATCAGCTAACCCTATCATCAATCATGACTTTAGATCAGTGTTTAAAGTGTGCCGGAGTACCCTGGTCAACTTAGACAAATAATGAAACCAGCTAAAGGGTAAGACAATTGCCCTGTGGGAAATCCTGTTTGGATGTTTTCTTGCTGACCGCTGAACTTTCCCAAAGCTTACGGCTCGTTCCTATTGTGTTTAGCCCTGCTACTCAACTCATGTCACGTTGGTTTCGTGCTGCTGCCCACTGCTTGGAGCTGTCTGTGCTGTACAGTGACCTGGCCGTACATCTACATGAATAAACACAATGAGCAAGATGAGACCCTTTGTTTAGTGTCCCCTTTTTGGACGTTTTCTACAATACATTTTCTTCCATATGGATCACCTGTTCAATGTTCTTGGTTTGTTACATTTTTTATACTTCGTTCCTCACCGTGGGATTCCTGTCATTTGTATATACCGTAAGCACGGTGGCCGGTGTAATGGGTACACCTATCTATTACCGTCTTGTACATTCATTTTACAAGAGTCATAAACCTTCCACAGGGATGTCAGTCTGTGTTGGATCCCCCAGCTGATGTAGATTGGTTGGCGGTGCATTCATGCTGTGAACGTCCCGTTCTCTCATCCCAAACATTGAGCAGTAAGTCTGGTGACTGAGCACTTCTGTGGCACTACTGCTGGACGTATCCATGGGACGAAGGTTGAGCTGTAGCAATGAAGGGATGCACCTGGGTCAGCAAATTGTTTAGATATGAAATCGCGAACATCAGCCCGTATTGCTGACACCAGACAGGACGAGTCCATGGGCTCCTCTGGCAGACACCAAATTCTGACTAGCATCATCATGACGCAACTAGAACCGGTACTGGTTCGATCAGACAATGTTGTTCCAAAGCTCAACTTTACATTGTTGGTGATGGTGTGTCCACTGCTAAGCACTTGTTTTCAGTTGATAGGAGGGGAACATAATGTGATGGTCTGCTGCAGTAACCCATTTGATAAGTAACCCATTTCTAAGTTGTTTAGAATGCCGTATCAGAGGATCAATTTCATTTTAATTCAGTTGACAGACAGATGTATTGAGCAATAAGATGGCCAACTACATTCCTACAAAACACAAGCATTCTGTGAATCCCACGGGCCGGTTTTACAGACACACAAAACCAGCCCCAATATGTGCTCGGCACCATTGATGGCTGTCTAGAAGATGCATGGCTAACATGAATATAGCCAACTGGTTAACTTGTGATTGCATATTGGAAAACAACATTTTAGGTCATATGGTCAAGTCATGACTAGCTACTGTATCCACCGACCCCAAAGTCTAAATATTTTGAAGAAAATTGGTCAATTGAGAAACATGGGAGTACCTTTTGTGTCATCACCAACGAGAATAGGAAGCAACAAACATTCCTCAAAACTCTGAATGAAATAAATGGGGTAATTACCTTGCATTGTGACAAAAACCATTAACTCTGTGCTTATAGTAGGTAATGTGATTATACCCTTATAATCTCATTGGTGCAGCCCTACCCAATAGCAAGCAATTGCTATGTTTTCCAAGCACCGGGCTTTGGGCCCAACCCCCACAGCTACTGCTGACCAAGTAGGAGTTAACCGTAAAAAGGTTTTTTGATCTAGAGGATTGGGTATTTAAAACTGAAAAGTGTACACATGTACCATACATAAATAGATTTTTAATGCTGCACCATGTAGGATCAGTAAGAAAACAAAAATCTTAGTTACGACACTCTGGCTTTGGATGGCAGTGTAGACAGCGTGAAGTCAAAGTAACTGCCATAACCAATTCTACTTATTTGTCTGCTCTTTTACCCGAGTTCGGATGTAATGTCTCTGTTAAATGACTGTAAGAAAGGCAGTTTTAAGGAATGCACCAAAACACTAAGCATCTAAAAGCAATAGGCAATATGCAAACGACAATCACTTTTAAATTGTTTATTGTATTTATGCTAGTCATTTGCTTAGTGCTCGTAGTGGTTTATTTTCAGTATAATAAACAAGTATTTTGTGCTTATTAGGTTGCATGAACATGGTCAGTGACATTCCCCATTATTAAGGAGGACAGATTTCTAATGTTGGTTCATTGTCTGCAAGACAAAATAATTATTTAGGGAATAAAATGTACCTGCTCCACCTCCTAAACAAAACATACGCCAATATGGTGCCTGCTGTACCTTTTTTGCTTTACATATTCATGTAATGTATTTCTATTGGAACTGCAGAGGTCACATGGGTCTACAAGGATGTAAAAAAAGTAATCCATCACAATGTGGAGGTACAAAATAAATATGCACTATAGGTATTTGTGATCGATGGGGGAAAATAAATGTCCTTTTGCTGCCGCGCAGGTTTTTGAGTGATTTACAAAGTCAGCATTGCTCTTTTCATGCAGTCAAACGTCCATCCGATTCTGCTAAAGAGACACTTTTTTGGTGGCTGGAGTATTCTCCGATAAACGAACCGTCTTCGTTGAACTGGGATTCTTCTTCGTCCCCGTAGTCCACCAGGCTATCCACCAAGCTGTCTACTATGCTGTCTACCTGGCTGTCCACGCTGTTGCTGTTTGCTCCGTTTTCCCAGTCCAGGGAACAACGGGTTTTCAGTGGCTTTTCGTCACTGTTGCAGCACAAATGCAAATGTTGGTTACATACACACATTAAGAAGTTACTAAAACAGTTTTTAAGTTGGCATGTTTAATCTATTTTATAATCTACATTCTAGTCACACTTTAGCCTTCTTAATTTGAGATATTATCTGTTTTAGTCTATTAGATTTAGCTAGTTATGTTTATAATATGATAGTCAATGCAATTATTTCACACTTATGTAATATTTACCAAAGATTGACAGCATATACATGTTAAAATCAACGTGTAAACTATTGAACAGTACCATCATGTATCTTAGCTGGTAACCTTACTATGGTTGAAAACAATCTAATAAAGGTGGGTGTAGTTCGAATACATTTGAACTTAGAATTTCACTTTATTCATTCATGTCATGGGAGATGAATAACAGTTATTCCCTTGAAAATGTGAGACAGAATTTTTCAGATTTACTGTTGTGTTCTAATTTTACTGTATTTTCAAATGCATTCATATTAATTTATAGTGCGAGTAAACCTTGCTTGTAAACCTATTAGTTTGGACCGTTTATAGTGCGAGTAAACTATGCTTGTCCACCTATTAGTTTGGACCATTTATGGAGTGAGTAAACCATGCTTGTCAACCTATTCGTTTGGACCATTAATAGAGTGAGTACACCATGCTTGTCAACCGATTAGTTTGGACCATTTATAGAGTGAGTACACCATGCTTATCAACCTATTAGTTTGGACCGTTTATATTGGGAGTACACTATGCTTGTCAACCTATTCGTTTGGACCGTTTATAGTGCGAGTAAACCATGCTTGTCAACCTATTCGTGTGCTGGAGAAGCCCAGGCTGCAATGTTAGTATCTGTGCTGCACAAACTCAGTTGAATAATGCAACACAACATGTTTAAAGGGCATGTACAAACAGGCAGTCATGCTTTCTCAGCACTGAGGCTAACATCAATTCAACACCTTAGTACCTTTCATAGGGATTATACTCAAACCGAAAGAAAACAAAAATATGCTGATTTACAGCTGATAGTCAGCAAAAACATTCTTAATTGACTCGTCAACCTTGCAACCAAACCCTTGCAGAGGTAACGTCACATTTACTGAAACAAGGAGATGTGTTAAGATGGGACAAATAAGACAAACATCCCTTTTCTGACTAATTATATTTCTAATTTGTATTTCTTTTTTAGTAGGAGAATTATTTTGCATGGAGACATTCGTTTCACTCTTCATTTTGTGTTTATCTAAAGTGTTTATTTGGTCCAAATATCACAGGTCTGTGACCTGAGTAATATTCAACAAGCTGTGTTTGGGATTTTCATATACCCACCCACAAACACACTTCAACACACTTCTACACACACAAACTTAAAAACATCTACTGTACTGTACACATTTAGTTCCTCATATACTTATACTGTTACCATATCAGTTGTACGTAAACAACTACCGTTTTCATGACATTTTTCATTTTACTTACAACTCTGTGCTGATCCAAGCAAAGTGTATGCATGTTATGGATTTCTTTCGGAACAAGAAAAATGTACATATTTACATATACAGTAAAAATGAATATTGCATTAGTCCAACATAATCTTGTCTCTCATTCTTAAGAACAAGTAATGGCTCACCTGCTTTCAGAGGTGTCATCATTTATGCTCTTTGACTCAACTTCTGGGTGGAGATCCTCCTTCTCTTTGACTGTAAGATTGAAAGATTTAAGATTGTTTGGCTCAAGTCAGGATTGTACATAGACGGACTGGACGTGGAAGGGATATTTTTACGCCAGACAAAACCGACACTGCAACACAATGCTTGGAATTGATTTGAAACCAAGCTGGCTAGAGGAATAACGTTTCAATGCAGCTATTATGTGTAGCCAAGTGTAGGTGGTGTGGCGGGGGAAGGAGGTACCTGAGTATTTGCCTCTTTGGTTGCGGGACACAAAACAGGCGATGAGCACAGCCAGGATGAGGAGAGCCACAGCACACATCCCCCCAACCATCAGGGGCTGAAGGGGGGCTCCGCCCTGGAGACCCGACACGTCTAACCAAAAACAAACTGGGGGTCAATCCCCTGCAAACTGGAACATTTTGCAAGAAGGAAAGAGAAAAGTGGCAGTTTTCACGATTGCGTGCATTAAAAGGAAAAACAGCATTTACCCCAAAAAACGATGAAAATGCCAATGTTTAAGAAAATACAAGGGCAACAATCTTAGACAACCTGACATTTTTTTCTCTCACTATTTGTCTTGGCTGTAAGTGTTTATTAAATCAGCACTTGGTGTTGTCCAACAAACAATATTTAGTGAGACGACATTTGGAGGAACTAGGCGAGTTGAAAATGCAACGGAAGATCCATATAATGTCTGCATCTGATGAAAAGTACCTAAATGTCACTTCCTTGAAGGACAGAAGGAATCCGATTGAAGTGCTTTTTCAGTATCAGACACAAACACCTGGCACCAAAGTCAACAATTTGACAGATAATGAACCCAAACACTCTGCAAAGCCCATCAAGCCCTGGAGGAGGAGCGTTTGTTTTTGGAACACTCAGTATTAGAATGGCCACCTCATGGTTATGGCAAATCCTGCTAGCAGCTTGGAAGAACTTAACACAGGACTAGAAACAATAACACTGTTTCTGCATTAAAACACATTCTCAAGTTGCCTAAGACTTTTGCACTGTACCTTACAATGTTGGCTAATAATAATACATACTATTGGAATGCTTTAACCCTTTGCCAAAACGTGTTTAATCATTTGTTGTTTGTAGCATTTATTAAACAGCAAATAGTTGTGTAAAGATATGAGATCTAATGGTTTCAACTAATTGTAAAAACAACTGTATTTTGCCCCTTGGTAATGTTTCAATGAAAAATACGAAAAAGGAAACGTGATCAGAAGATTTCAACACAGATTTTGACCATAATAAATGTTTGTCAGTTTGAAATTCAGTTGTCGTGGGTGGAAAGGACAGTTGATGTCTACTGCCCTAATGGCCTTTTCTCTCTCACCTTTGCCCTTGGTTTGTACAACATCTTCGAAAATACTAGCATCATTATGCTGTGACTTAGCCACTAGACGCACAGTGTACTTCGTCCCAGGCTCCAGCCCTTCAATCATGTGGAAACCTTTAGAAGTGTTTACAGCTTCTGAAATCCTCCAGTTACTTTCACCTACAAGAGTTGCACAACTACCGTATGTTATTATACAGGGCTAGCAGAACATGATAATGACTGTGGCAACACTGAACACTGCTTCTATGACAGCTACTACATTTCCTATTAGGAGTACATTGTTTTCATTGCAACGCATTGCTAGCTACGGAAATGCAATCACAGTTAGTTCACACATATATTCAAGCCTTAAACATTCTTTCAAACAGAAACACAGGAAACATGCTATTACAAAAACAAAGCGGTGGGGATTAGAGATAGCTTACGGTCATTCATATACGCAACATAGAACTCTGATTCCTGTTGTACGTGTTTGGCAGTCCAGCTGATTTTGACAAAGGTGTCACTCACATAGGAGCTTATGTTAAACAGGGCTTCGACTGATGGAGAGAGGAGAGAGGCAGGGGAGGGAAAAGGGAGGCAAGGAGGAGAGGATTAGTGAAGCCCAGTAGGATCCCCCAAGTCAAGTATACTGCAGGGCCACATGGACCCTTCAAAGACACAATTAGACAGCAGGGCGACTAGCATCAATTGTCTGGAAGTGGATTTTTTGTATAGGGAGATATATCACGGGGGAAAGTCTTATCCTTAGCATGGCTTATCCCAAGTGGCATTTCTGATAATCCACATGCAATAATATCTACAAAGATAAAGCTACTTTGTGTCTGGAAATTGTATTTTTGTCAGAGACTGAGAGTGGGAATTCAGTGAAAAGAGAAAGCAAGGAACAAAGCAACAGTAAGAGCATGTAGTACCAGAAGTGGAAGAAGTTGTGTTTGCAGGAATCAGGCTGGGAGGAAGGGAGCAGTTTTGCCCTGAAATGAAAGAGTCACTTCAGAATCCTAGATAACTGTTGAAATAGTTCTTACATTGTCTACATGTGTACTTGTGCATTTCCATTCTGCCTTTTCAACATTTATAATTTGTTCAGTTTTATCATTAAAGCCTAAACAAAGACTTTAAAACTAAACCTGTTCAAAAGGGCTGTGCTTACAAACCTGCACTGAAGTGTTGCCATCATGTCCCAAAAGCTCTAAATACATCAAATAGATTTATCAATGATAACCTACAGACATTTATTGATTTCTTTCTTAGACAATCAATTCAAGGCAAAAGCCAAAAGCTACTCAAAAGATTATCTTTATGCTAGATTGATCATCGATCATCACAAAACAGTGAAAGATATCAAGATCTCAAGAGGTTAAAAACACAGTCCAACAATTGTTGACACAAAATCAACAATTGGAATCAAAGTTCAGGTTCTTTGCAATGTGTTCTAATGTGATGAGGCAGGAAATCTGAAATCACACTTACAAGAAACAAGAATTTAGGACATTGGGCATCTCAAAATGATATAACATTTTATAAAATTAAGGTTATGTGGGTGTTCTTTAAAAGTAGATAAATGGTGTAACATAAAAAGTGGTTTCTTTCATCTTTCTGAAAAAATACGCTTTCTTTTTCAATGCTACAAAAAATGCTTCCAAAAAGTATACCGCTCCCAGGACATATGCTAACCCCTCACCTAAAACTTAGAATAGAGGGATAAAAATCATTATTTAATTATGTTTTCTAAAAAAGAAATCATACATATATTTCTCTGGTGATCTTGATGTTTTTCTAAACTTCCCAATACCTTTACATGTCAGCCAAGTCCTTTAGGAAGGGTTTCAGAAGATGTACAAAAATGTGGAGCCTTGACCGAGAGGAGCTATGAATGGAGCAGAAGCTGCCCTCGCGTTGGTAAAGGAGGGCGAGGAGACCAAAAATAGCAAAATGTTGAGTTTGACAAAGCAGTTCCCCATGGTGCTCTGTGAAGCACCAGGGGCTTGTAGTGGATAAGAGCTTTAACTGGATGACCTACCAACCGGAAACCAACAGGAAACCTTCAGGAGCGAGTCACTGCAAGGAAATTTGCTTGACCAGAGATAACTTCAGAGTTCCTACTGTTTCCCCCGTCATCCAAGTCCCTACTCACTTGCTTCTGTGACAGTGAGACCCTCCTCCATGCGTTGGGGTCCACAGCCTTCTCTGGTGCACGCGCTCAGATAGAACAAGTACCCCCCTCTGTCTTCCAGGCCTTGAACCAGCCACTGGGTGGTGTCTGCACCGCTGATGTTCACCTCCTGCTTCTTCCCTACGTCCAACGTCTCATTTACTGAAGAAACAGATCAAGATTCTATTCATCTATAAAATATGGAAATGTGTATTCTGCTGTATCTAACCCAAGTCTCTCAATAAAGGCAGCTGAGGAGTTTGGATCAAGTTTGGATCAAGTCTTTACAAACTACACAGTTAGAATATCAGGATGATTACTTACTGGGTTGGTACTGCAGGTGATATCCTGTAAGGATCCCATTGGCCTCAAAGGGCGGTGCCCACACCAGTGTGATGGAGTCGGTCTGGGCATTTGAGGCTGTCAGAATGGGCACTTCTTCAGGAACTGGCAAGATAATGAAAACGGACACACAATGAAAACTCAGCCTGTAATGCTTTATAAACACATTAAACATACAGTTTACTAAACTATAATGTGTATAGGCTTTAGCTTCCATTGAACATATTTCCTGAAGCAAAACACAATAAGCTCCTGCAGTTATCAAGGCAGGTGATTGCGCTGCAGGATTGTTACAACTAGCAAACACGGCAAATAATCTTAAATCTACTACACAAACTTTGCTTTGTTGTGTGGTAAAGCTTTGCAGTAAGCCTGTGAGTGCGCATGCATGATATTTGCCTCCTTCAGGTGTCTGGAAGATGACAGCATCACTGCTTGGACCATTTCCCCTCTTGTTGAAGACGTTCACAGTCAGTCTGTATTCCGAGAAGGGCCGGAGGTCACTGACTATGACATGGCTCCTGTTCCCGGGGAATGTCAGGAATTTACTCTCCTCATAAATGTCGTTAGAATGTAGGAGACTCCGTTTCCTTACCCAGTGCACCTGATGGAGGGATGAACATGGAGAAATGGATGATGTTTCGCGGTACCTATATCTCCCATACATGCATACTGTATGTATTTAGATGGAAAAGCTATTTGATTACATAGTCGTCTATTTGCAATTATGGTTATGACAAATCGCAAAACATCATGATGGTATTTGATTTGATGCAAGAAGGGTTTTCAGTCAATAAAATTAATTTTATGAAGCACTTGTTTTATCAGCAGTTGTCACAAAAGGCTTACAAATCCCAGGACAAGCAACTACAAGAGAATGATGCACAGTGGCTACAAAAAACTCTACTGGAGCTCAAAATCTAGGAAAAAATATAGAGAGTAGCCGGGCTCCTCTTCTGGGTTATAAAAGTACATGACCTTTTTTAGCCACATGATTTTACCAAACGTTATTCTGCTACTGAATACATTTGTTATGACAACTATGTATTTCGTCAACTGATATAAAAATCACATTTTTGTCAATAATTTCCAAAGCGTTGTTTTTCGCTCAGCTTTTGAGCACATAAACAGAATATATTTTCAAGGGCATCTTTTTCTGGGAGCTTTTCTCGGTCATTTCACAGCTTAAATCACTGTAGATGTATGTGCTGCTATAGATCTGTATAACATAATGTTGGGTTTGTTGTCCCTTAAAGCTTACATTGTAGCCCCCCAGGTGACCCCTCACTGTGGCCTGGGCAACCCTGGTCCAGCTGACTCTGAGAACGGTGGTGTTGATCACCTCCACTGCCACATCTTGGGGGGCAGCTGTAGGAACTGGAGAGTGGAAACACCAGTAAGTAGCAATAGTTCATGGATCTGTACACACACATGCACAGACATGCATGCAAGCACACACACCTACACACCCATTAACTAAGACAAAAAGACATGCAGAACAAAGAAACAAAACACAAACGTGGAGTAAAAGCACATTGGTGTGGGGGGGGGGGGGGGGGGTAGTGACAGTGTGGGAGGTTTAATAAACGAAAAATAAATCCATTGTTATTTGTGTCATTATGCGTCAAAGGTGGACATCTGAATCATAACCTCTCAGCTAAGGTTCTCTGCAGAATCCTTTGCCCGGCATATATACATTAAGCGGCTATAGATAGTATGATTTAAAATATTTACTTATCAGTCAGTGACTCTGAGTTTCATGTTCCTAAATTCCGATTTTCTCACACCTATTTTGACATCATATATTAAGGAGTGTTTTTTCAGTATTATTACTGTGAATTCTTGGCCTTAATGCATTTATATATAATATAATTTTACCAAAATGTCCCTTATATTCATGGAGTGCATGGGGTGTAGAAGTGGGAACAAATCCTAATTGTGTAAAACTCTGAGGCACTGACAGAAACAATTATGTATAGGCACTTTGGGACCACTACATGAAGTACACCTATTGTACAAAAGATATTCAGAAAGAAAATGTTCACTTAACCTGATACATTATCCTGAAGACAATGCCAAAAGAAAACTGAACACAACAATATATGGAGAGACAAGATACAACGTTTAAATAATTAGATAATTGTCTTATTTGTCAAACATGACATTTGGATCACTACACAGAGAAGAGTCCCATTACACATAATAAAAGAGTAGCTAATGTACATCCCAATAAAATCTCCTGAAGTGTGGACCTTCTCAATAAAATAATGTCTTACCACAAAGACTTCTAAATATTGAAAAAATAAATGTAAGAACCTGAATATTTAACTAAACTCTTACCAATAAAACTTTAAATTGCATGACTGAATGATTATAATAAAATGTTTGTAATTAAGCGCCCACACTCATATAGTGACATAGTGCATTCATCTTATGATAACGATATGTTCAATGTATGTCTAGTGTGCCTTGTTTTTTTTAGGCTTAATAATGTAAAGAACTTTAAATTGCCCCTCTTTATGAAATGTGCTATGCAAATAAACCTTCCTTGCCTATATGAAACTACACAACCAGTAATACAGGAGTAAGTGCATCTTACTCAATTAAGTAATAAACAAAGTCAGTGCTTGAAGATTACAAACGACAAACGTAGGGCAAGGCGAGGATTTGTTTTAGACAATGTTTAAACAATTTGGATAAATGGCAGTGAATCTGCGGTTCCAGCTTCAAGATTATACAATCTTCCCATTAGCGTGTCAGGACAGCAAATAGCTTTGGCTGGTGAGACAGCCAAGGGACCAGAGGCGGACCCACAGAGCTTCTTTAGGGATGGGGAGATCTGACAGTAGCCTGAAGGTAGGGAGGAACAGTTCCCATGCCACTCCATAGGTTGGCATCTTGGCCTTGTGATTTATGGCCCTGATTTATGCATGAAATGGATGCCAGATCATTATTTTGTGAAGGTTGAACACAAGATGGATGCCTTCTAGATAAATTGTAGTAGTTTGATGGCACATACGAAAGCCCTACCAAGTGAGTTTATGCAGTAATAAGGTTTTAGTATATTTTTTGCACCAGCTTTTGTGGCAAAGAAAATACCTTTAAGGGCTGTGAGACAAGGAAGCAAAATATTACTGTTAGACCAACACCATAGTGAGTTGCCTCTAAGACAAACCCTGTTAGACCAACACCATAGTGAGTTGCCTCTAAGGCAAACCCTGATAGACCAACACCATAGTGAGTTGCCTCTAAGGCAAACCCTGATAGACCAACACCATAGTAAGTTGCCTCTATGGCAAACCCTGATAGACCAACACCATAATGAGTTGCCCCTAAGACATACCCTGATAGACCAACACCATAGTAAGTTGCCTCTATGGCAAACCCTGATAGACCAACACCATAATGAGTTGCCCCTTAG
>JACXGK010001187.1:0-56222 GCA_016801125.1 Novumbra hubbsi | reverse complement strand
AAGTTGCCTCTATGGCAAACCCTGATAGACCAACACCATAATGAGTTGCCCCTAAGACATACCCTGATAGACCAACACCATAGTAAGTTGCCTCTATGGCAAACCCTGATAGACCAACACCATAATGAGTTGCCCCTTAGACATACCCTGATAGACCAACACCATAATGAGTTGCCTCTAAGGCAAACCCTGATAGACCAACACCATAGTGAGTTGCCTCTAAGGCAAACCCTGATAGACCAACACCACTATGAGTTTCCTAGAAGACAAACCCTGATAGACCAACACCACTATAAGTTTCATAGAAGACAAACCCTGATAGACCAACACCACTATGAGTTTCCTAGAAGACAAACCCTGATAGACCAACACCACTATGAGTTTCCTAGAAGGCAAACCCTGATAGACCAACACCACTATAAGTTTCCTAGAAGGCAAACCCTGATAGACCAACACCACTATAAGTTTCCTAGAAGGCAAACCCTGATAGACCAACACCACTATAAGTTTCCTAGAAGGCAAACCCTGATAGACCAACACCACTATAAGTTTCCTAGAAGGCAAACCCTGATAGACCAACACCACTATAAGTTTCATAGAAGGCAAACCCTGATAGATCAACACCACTATGAGTTTCCTCTCCTAGGTTTAAATGAGAATCTGCTATGGTGTTTATGAGCAAGTAAAAAGGGGAAGTAAATTCTGGCATATCATTGTTCATGCTTTAATTAGCAATCATTGAGAGGACACATCTATTTAGTTGAAGTGACAAGTCTTATTATTTAATGTTATAAATACTTATTCTATGCCACCAGGCTTTTGTGCCAATGCACCTCACAACCAAGGACCCACTATGAGTGCCTTAAAGTTTTTTTTTTAAAACCATGTGCAGTTTGAATGCTGGAATTGTAACTGTGGACCAAACACCGCTTCTGAAACAGAATATGTGCATGAATGTCACTGGGTTACTCACAGTCTTCCCCAGAGTACCCTGTCACAACTTTGGGTTCAGGGCCCCAGCCATGGCTGTTGCGACTCTGAATCTTTATCTCATAGGGGACAAACGTGGGGGTGCCCTTGATGAAAATGCTGTGTCTTCTGACCAGTTGATATGTCCAGGGGTCTTCTACCCCCGCTCTCCTGTAGCTCACTAGGTACTCCAGGCCTGGACCATTGTGCTCCACAGGCAATAGTGGCTGTGAGAGAGAACACCACAACAGAACGTTCATGCAGTATATACCTACAACATACTTCACTCAGCCGGACGTCATATGGAGAACAGCTTTAAGGGTGACTAGAAACGCAGTTATGAGACTCACCTCCCAACTGATGTCTAACTGATGGGTCTGATGACCCTCCATTTTTATGTTTTCCGGATTTTTATCCGGAGCTGTGAGGACAAGTGCAATAAGAGTAGATAATGTGTTAAGGCAATTACATTATGATTCAAATGGGCATACAATAAATATTCAAATAACCAAGGTTTGTTCATTAAAATCTCCTAAATAAAGTAAAATGTTGTATTCTTTTTGGTAAAAGGATTGTAACGTTACAAAAAAGGTCATACCGGCAGGAGGGGTTTTGTATCGATCCGTGGGCCGGCTTGAGGGCCCTTTCCCAACCACGTTGACTGCGTACATTCTGAATTGGTAGTTCAGGTTGCCCTGTAACCTCAGAACCACTGTGTCCTGGTCTCCCGGGACTCGCTGGAGTTCTCGCCATGTGCCAGGGTCCCACTGGCTCTCCTCATACTCCACCACGAACTCTGTGATCACACAATACACTCATTGACCCATCATTCACAGGCGAATGTATGAAAAACATACGAAGAGTATCACATCTGTAAGCATTGTGACAATTCATACTTTTTTCTCTCCTTTTGACTCTACAATCTAAACGTTTGGAATTTAAATCTTATAACTGCTATGAGGTTAAAATAAAGGTTTCTGGGAGAGTATTTGTGTACATATTGGTTTCATCGTTTAGAAATGTAAACGCCTTTTAAACTGGGTCTTCCTTTCCATTCCTAACAAATGTACTGGGACAGATCAAGATAATGTTGAATAAAGCAGCAATGTTTTCCGTGGATGATAGTGATAAACACATCCAGGCCTAGCTCATGGAGTGCTCCAGATGGATCTGACGGGTTTGTTTAATCATTTCTTTGGCCATCCACTGTAGAGCATGTTTAGGCCTCCTAGGTCAATGGTGATTGCTAAGATTGCCAGCAATCTGTTGTTTTTGATAAGCTTGATGTTTTGTATTCATAGAATAGCAGACTCCTAAGGCAATCACAACGCTTAGAGTCAAGACTAGACACTGACAGCTCTCTGATGACTGCACAAACAATGTGACAGGAAGCACCTAACCGAAAAAACACATGTCAAGACAATTGTTCTAATTCTGGGTCCCTAAAATAAGAGGACTGTGCAAAGTGTTGACATTTCTAAAAGGTGAACCCAGTATTGGAACAAATACCCCAAAAAATAGAATCCATACTTCAACCTCATGAAAGAATGTGTAAATACTGAAACAATGTATGTGCGCATATATTTACATGATAGCATTGTATATTGAGTCAGTAGTAGAACTCTTTCTAGTCCGACAGATGCAGTATACGTTTAACGACATTCAAACTTCTTCTGACTGCTGACTTTGTTAGCCAGTCCTACCAGCCATTCCTACCAGCCAGGTCTACCAGCCAGGTCTACCAGCCAGGCCTACCAGCCAGGCCTACCAGCCAGGTCTACCAGCCAGGCCTACCAGCCAGGTCTACCAGCCAGGCCTACCAGCCAGGTCTACCAGCCAGGCCTACCAGCCAGGTCTACCAGCCAGGCCTACCAGTAACAGAGCTGATGAGGTCCTCACAATGGACCCAGGCCAGGCGAACACTCCGGCTTTTTTCTTCAGACAGCTCCAGATCTTCCGGTGCATCAGGCACATCTAAAACCACATAACAGTGACACGGAAGACACATAGCTGTCACTGTAGGAAAACAACGTGGGTTCCAGGGAGAAAATATTTGTCTACACATAGCCCAGTTTTGGGTACACAAAGATAAATAACAAGATTTTCTAAATAAATAGAATTTGTTAGTAACTGGGGAAGCAGGTGCGAGTGAATAAACGTTCCAGTTGTGGGATATCCTCCATCAAGCTGGATTCCAATAACAAGCTTTTTAAACCAGGATAATTTCGATGCATGAAGAGGCCTGTAAACTAGATGTTTTCTGACACCACTCTGTTAGGGATTAACTAGGTACTCGACAGAATGGCTTCTCACATATGGCCGGCCAACTATGTCTACAAATTATGTTTCGAAATGTTGAAACCAATAACTACACAAATACACTAAAATTAAATATCAACATCTATAATTTTGCCTCAAGGTAATTGTTTTAATTATCGTCCTATGTTTTTCGGGTCATAAGGAAAACTTATTTCCAGGTAGATGCACTCCAGCCAATCAGTTTGAGGCAATAAGCACTGTACGTGCCTAAGAGACCAACCAAACGGTGGGAACCAAAGCCATGAGACAATAGCATTGTGAACCTTAAGGTAATGCTGCTTACCCAGGACTGTGATCCGTGCAGAGGCAGAGTCCTGATCTAGATTGGTTCTGGCGATACATGTGTAGACTCCCTTATCGCTTTGGTTTACATTGGTAATTTGTAGCGTTCCATCAACCAGCAAATATCTAATAACACAAGTGCAGTCATGTGTACAGAGAAAATCAACACATTCAATTCCATCACTGGCAATGTTGTGACTTTTAAGAGCACATTTCGTATATGAACATGTATGTAATTTCGGTGGGGTGAGACAACTGAATTATACGATAATGGTGGAGTGATAAATAATTGTATCCAATGTGGGATCATTGTCAGACTTAGATATCTCACCTGGACTGTTCTGTGAATGCTGTTATCTCATCCTTATCCTTGCTCCAGACTATTTCAAAGTCCTTTTTGAGAGATGTATCATACTCAGCTTGACATGTAAGGTCAGCTGTGTGGCCGCGTATTATCTGCTGGGCCCGAGGAGGATGCACTATTTTGGTGGGATCTGGAACACAAACATACAAGATGTTCTACTCTTCTGATGTTCAGTAACATTTTCAAATGAGAGAGAATGACTGGCCTTTGTCAGGGTTATAAATATTATTCACACAAGAGATTAGGGTTAGGTATTATTCCAGCAGGATAATCCACATCTCTATTATTCTTCTTAAACCCAATTTATGTTACATTGCGGTAAATAAAACAATAAGCCATTCAACATGTTGTCTAAGTTATTGTAATACCTTTGACGTCCAGTATGGCTGTGATATATTTTGTCTTGTCTGAGTTGGCAGAACACACGTATTCACCAATGTCTTCTTTCTCTGTCGGATATATCAGCAGTGATCCATTCGTTAAAAAAGAGAATCGTTCCCTCTTAACAGATTCCATAGTGCCATTTTTGTACCTAGGAGACAAGAATTTCAGAGTTGTGATTTGATAAGCTGTTTCGGTACAGGACAGTAATGTTTTAAAACTGTGTCAGAAATATAATAATTAAGTGATAGAGATGGAAAAATTAGAGATATAATGAGATTGAAAATGAAGAAATAGCATCACAAATGTAACATTTCATTCATCACCCGGATTGGAAAACAACAAGTGACTCAACAGTTCCTTTCCCAATAATCCAAAGTAAATCACAGGAAATACACAAAAATAACATTAACCAGACTATACACAGGGACTACAGCTTGACTGAGTGCTGGCATACAAGATCATTAAGGCAGAGGTAAAGTGGCTATGCAAAAGGATAGATAATACAAGAATGCAAGCGTGTTTTTCAGTGTCTGTATTTGTATACGTGTATGTGTATATAATGGAGTCCTGTGTGTGCATAGGGTCAGTCAAAAGAGAGCTTTCTTCACAACTCTGTGGGTGGACATGTTTAGTCCTAACTGAGGTGGACTCTGACAAACGTGAGGCCCACAAACCTCTCTTCTTTTGCCCATAAACATGGGATGTTAAAGGAAGTTCTTTTCTTGGATAAAGCAGGTTATATCTCACCAGGATTCATGTCTTTGACCTCTTTCCTATAGTCTGTCATTAGTCCCACCACTGTGGTGTCACAAACAACCTCTTTGACTGTGTCGGACATCCTGCTTGGCCATGAAGCATGGGGTGAACAGCGAATACAGGAGGGGGCCCCTCCTGGGGGCCCCTCCTAGGGAGAGGAAGTAGTAAAGGACCCAACAGCTGGAGGAAGTGTTCAGGCCTACGGGGGCCCGGGGGGATGGCAGCGGAACATGGTGTTGAACGCTGAGCTGCTGTTGACCAACCAGCGGGTCCCTGGTGTCTGATGGTGGTGTTGATTGGATCCATGGGCCGTCTTTCATTCCAGACAGGTTATTTGAGTGGATAAACCTCCAGACCCACCTAAACTTGCTCTGAGTATATATACACTGGTATTCCTTCTGGCCCTGTGGCCTTGTGAATGTTAAACTGTTTAGAAATAAGAAATAAATGCAAAGTGAGATCACAGCAGATGCTCTCATGCATGGTTCAGTGTTGTTTGACCCAAATGTACCATGGAAGGCTTTTAGCTTGTCTGGTAGGTTTGCGATGCTTGACAGCTCGCAGCTGGGTTTCTTTTTGAAGTCTGAATTAATTTGAAGTCCTGGCCACATCCAGCGAACGTCAGAGCCGGCATAGAGAATTCAATCGTAGTCCTGTGTGTTTGATAACTCGTCAGAAGATTTCTTATGAGATTTGTGTCCCTCTCTTTGAAGATCGTAGTTCTCCATTTTGGCTGGAAGTCTATCATATGCTGCTTTCCATTTTAATAAAATAATTAATAAAACAATAATAAAATAAAAAGTCCAGATCAAGGTGAGTGTTTGCTGTATCAAGAATCAACCCAAAATCTATTATCCATCTGATTACCATCATTTAATGAAACTCCCAATATAAAACAGTATTAGAGATGAACCGAACATTGTTCACCATTGAAGAAATGAACAACATTCACTACATCGAGCAGCAAATAGAATTTACTTAAAAATGGGATGGGTTATGAATGTCAGTAGTGAATCAAATCTGCACATCAAAAAGTGATTGTTTAAAATGCAGGGCAAACAAATTGAAGATATCCTTTTGAAGGGATTTTCCATTTGAGCCAATACAGATGTTCCCTGATTCCACCAACAGCAGAGAGAGGAGGGTGAGGAGCAAAAACTGGTGACTCTACTTACCAGGAAATATTAGATGGAGGGGAGCTGAAAACTACGCAGTCCATGACAACTTTCCTCCCTTTCACTACTAAATACCTCTGGGAGTCCTCAGTCAGGATCCGAGTGGGGTAATCTGTGTGGGGAACAAAAACATAATAACATGTTGATTA
The DNA here is from genome assembly GCA_016801125.1 of Novumbra hubbsi. Taxonomy (NCBI): domain Eukaryota; kingdom Metazoa; phylum Chordata; class Actinopteri; order Esociformes; family Umbridae; genus Novumbra; species Novumbra hubbsi. The sequence continues at coordinate 49,824 of JACXGK010001187.1, read as the reverse complement.
CTTTACAGCGAAGTGGCAAACCAATTTAGAGTCACTGGACACCTGGGCTGTGTGTCAATCACATTGTTTGGCCTGTTAATCCCCCTGTCAGAGATACTTTTAGCCAGGTGAATCCCAGTTGAATAAGGATGGTTTGATTGACCACTTAAGTAGTATAACAATGTATGCCCTCTCTGTACTAGATTTAGCTCATGGAGAGGAGCGAACAACTTTGTTCTCTTGCAGGGTTATGTATCACCCACGGTTTGAAACTGTTTTGGATTAAATCACCACTCTCCTTTGCATGGGGAAGTGTCTACTTTGAAACCCATGCATAACTACAAACCTCCAGATAACAAAGCATGTATTTGATGAAACCTTTGGAATAATAGTTATTTTATTTTCTGCTCTTATTGTGTGTGTTCTTTTCGCCAGCAAACGGTGCAACAGTACGGCAAACACACAAGCGTGTGAATGGATGCCTGTCCTCCTACACACCAACACTCAACAACCAACACTTAAAGAGTCAACACAACACATTGAGTTGCCCTAATCACAATGCAACTAACACAGTAACAGCATATTGACACGGTAATACGATTGCTGCTATATCAGTTATTACACAATTGAAGTTCTTTAACCGACGTACAAACTTCTAATTACAAAACATTAGATATGTTAAGTTGTGCAAAGTGTTATCCCATCAAGTGTTACGCATATGTATTAACATTCAGCAAGCACATAAGAAATGTAATGAATACATTTAAGCTCACACTCAGAATGCTAATAAACAGTACTGACTCATGATCATGACGTTGACGTTGGCCAGGATTGTGCCGTGTTTGTTGGAGGCTTCACACTGATATACGGCACTGTCCTCAGCTCTGGCCCCACTCAACGCTAGCGTATCACCAAACACTCGCCTGTGAAATACAACTTCTGAAAGAACCAGAAAGAAAATGTCTCATTGAAATGCTCTGGATTGCAGAAATTGAGAAACATCCAGACCAATTTCAGCGTAGTTGCAAAAACATTAAACTACAAAGCCTGAGTTTGTATGAACCTACTACCCTAGTGAGCAGTTTTGTGAAATTAGAAAGGACAGACGGCGGTTGGTTCATGGATCATCTCACGTACCGTCTAGCGGCTGTCCATTCCTCCTCCAAGAGATAACAGGCTTTGGCTTTCCAGAGGCAGAACACTTGATGTTTACGTCAGACCCAATGACATCCAACCTGCCCTTAGGTGACTCTGGTTGCCATCTCGGTGGATCTGTGAGATGTTTAAAGCGATTTAACTAGCATTTACAATGCCTGGATATGTATATCAGTGAGACACATCATATGTTCTAGTAAACTGGCTTCCAACGACACATGTTGTAGCTTTCAACCATTCACCAGAGATGCATGCAATATCAAAGCAGGGGGAGACAACCTGTGTCCCAGAAACCATCATGCTATTTTAAAGCAGGGGGACACAACCTGTGTCCCAGAAACCATCATGCTATTTTAAAGCAGGGGGACACTGTCATGTCCTGGCTGGGAGCCCCTAGCCTACTCTATGTTTTGGGGCTCGCAGTCAGGGCATGTCAGTTAGAGAGGCCTCTAGCCCTCTCTATGCCGCTGTGGGCTCCCCAGTCAGAGCAGCTGTGTTCAGTTGACTCTGATTGGGGAGCCTACGTAGGCTAGGCTACAGCCACACTTTAGGTGTGGTTGAATGTTTGTTCTGTTAGTCTCAACAACGTTCACGCTTTGTCTTGTTTATTCCCAATTCATGTGGATACGCTGCACGTTCTTTGTATTTAGTTTAGCTCTGTTTGCTGCTCGTTACAGCACCTTTACTTTACGTTGACTGTTCGTGTAGTGTTGTTTTGTGTTTATTGGAATAAATCACCCTTTACTTTCGAAAATGTCTTCTTTTGGTTCTACCGCACACCGCAACCGTGACAGACACAACCTGTGTCCCAGAAACCATCATGCTATTATAAAGCTCCTTGCATCCCTCCTCCTTGCCTCCCTCCCGAAACAAACCAAAACACCAAAAGTCCCAACCCAAGAACTTCTGCTCCAATGGGCACTGAAAAGGATGGACGTGCACACAACCAAGATTGTGAAATAATACAAGATATTTCTCCAGTTTTTACTTCTTGAAGAGAGCATGACAATTGTTTCTTAATAATTGAAACCTTGGCCAATCAGAATGTGTTCTCCTAGCAGTTGTCCATGGTGACAGAATAGTCACATTGTAGATGGGGAAAAAAACCTTCCTGTGACAGAAACACTGAAAGCATAACCTTGCTTCATAATTCTACTCACCCTCCAGCGTGACTTTGAAGGAATGGGTCACATTTCCGATAGAGTTCATAGCAATACACCTGTACGTCCCCTCATCCTCTTCTTTAACCTTAGAAATTGTCAAAAGTTTCCCATAGTTTTTTATTTCTGCCCGTTCTGGTAGCTCCTTGTCCTCTTTTTTCCACTCCGTCAGAGGTGTTGGACTGAGACAACAAAACAGGATTTGTATTGAATTTCACACAAAGTATACCGAAAGTTTATATTACTCACTCGAAGCAAATCCAGTCAATGTGAATGTAAGTAATTAATGAAATTAATTAATGAAATTATATGATTCTACTTACTATCCCTCTGATATACACTCAAGCAGTAGCTCCTCTCCCTTCACCAGCATTACCTCGGACTGACCACCAGAGGGTGTCAGAAGTCTTGGAATTCTCAGAGGTATGGCGTAAGCTGTCAGAGGCAAAAAATGGCAAAAGACAGTTAGACTAGGTAGGTTTTTGTCCACACAATCTTTAAGTATCTATGTATACGTAAGCATTTTTTTCACGCAGATGAAAATGCATAGACAAATGTTTGCATAAAAGTGCAAGTATTGTGAAAGGGTCCAGTAACGTTAAAACAACTTACCATTACTGTCACTATCATTTGGGTCACCAGCAGATTTTACTGAAATGTAAAAAAAAGTGATGTGAAATCCCATCCCGATCCAATGGTCTGAAGTGAATTCATCTTCTGTTTGGTACATTCACATTTTGAACTTTGTAAGAAAATACTTTTAGTTTAACACAGACTAGGACAATGCCAAAGTCATGCAGCGTGACAATGGACATGGCTTTACTCAAACAAATTCACAGTCAGTACGCTTTACTTTATGGTGGGCAAATGAATTGATGTTTAACGTTTCAATGTTTGTAAGAGGTGTGTATGAGGTGTGTTTACAGTGGGTATCATCAACCTACAGCTTTTGACGACCACCGACATGGCCGTCTTCTGGACAATAGTGCGTAGGGCAGAGAAGTGGGCGAAGCAGCTGTAGTCTGAACGGCTGTCCTTGACCAAGGCATTGGAGAAGTACAGGTTTCCATCAGTTCCCATGGACACTCTTGCGTCCTGTTCAATGGGCTTCATATCTGGAGGAGAAAAAATTGGTGTTTGTAAACCTCTGCATCTTGTCCAGGACACTGACTGCAACTCGCCTGGTATTCAACCTTCAACCACCATGGTGTTTCTCTGTGAAGCTGCAACAGGAACTGACCCTCCCTACCTTCAGGCTATGCAGAAAACATACATCTGTACCTTAGCTCTTTGTTCTGACTCCTCTGGTCTCTTAGTCATTCCACTCCCACAGAAGGGCCCTTGAACCTCAATGGGGTAATATGCTTCTCTCTGAAGTAAGGACAGCAGAGATTCCCTCTGAAGCTAGGATAGCAGAGATTCTGTCTGAAGCTAGGATAGCAGAGCTTCCCTCTGAGCTAGGATAGCAGAGCTTCCCTCTGAGCTAGGATAGCAGAGATTCCCTCTGAAGCTAGGATAGCAGAGATTCCCTCTGAAGCTTGGATAGCAGAGTTTCCCTCTAATTCAAGGACAGCAGAGTTTCCCGCTAAAGCAAGGACAGCAGAGCTTCCCTCTTAAGCTAGGACATTTGCAAACACTTTGGAAACCCTACTGTACATTTCTGTTTGCTTTAGGTAAAATGGTAAAATGTAAAGGTAAAGGTAAAATGTCACATTGACAAGTATAGACAATTATTTAGTCCTAACCATGCGAATTATCACTACAGCAACGCACTAGGTGCAACCTAATGTAAGCGTTACAGTACTCTTCAGGTGAAATGTATGGTGGTGTAAAGATTAAACAGGTGGTCATTTCCCTTACCAATAGACATCCAGTAGATCTGTGGTGGCGAGACTCCTTGCGGTGGGTTGCATTTCAGAACAACAGATTGGCTCTCTTCAACAACAATGGGGTCAATCTTCTCTTTGGGGAACTTTGGGACACCTGTAGAATAATGTGGCGTGTGAGTAATATTTTACTACCATAAGGACTTTAGATTCAAAATGTAACATTGTCTTGCTGTCAGATTTACAACTGAAGACTGACACTTACTAGATACGACAAGGTTGATTTCCTCTGACACTGCGGTTCCCAGCTTGTTTGAAGCGTAGCACTGATACTTTCCCTGGAACTGTGCAAGAAAGCTGCTGTGGAACTCAAAACTACCATTGTTTCTCTCTTTTTTGGTCCCCAAATTGAAGAGGGGATCTAATTTCTGACCATCTTTTGTCCACCAATATCTGTTGGGGCAACAACATATGTATTTATTACAGTTATTTGTAGAAAAAGGGAGAGATATAAAAGAGGTTGGTATCATACAGGACGGATTTCTTTAGACAACAAAGACATATGGCTTAACACTTTGGTGAACAAACTCCTCCAGACAGTTGTTTTTCCTAACCAGGCTTTTTCTTCCCATCGGCAGCTTGCCTGATTAATAAGGCCAGGCGACCCCTACTGTCACTGACCTCCTCTGCCCCATAACTTAATTAACTTAATGCATTACATTAATGCACTTCTCTGGACTTCCTTATTGCACATTGCACTTTGAGTTACTACACAGTAAATGTTTGCACATTTTATATTTACTGTGTCAATTGCAATTGTTCCATTCCACTTACTGTGTTTTTTGTCATGCACCGTAGCACCAAAGTAAATTCCTTGTTTGGGTAAAACCTACTTAAATAAAGCGGATTCTGATGACCCACAAACTAGTATGCCATTTAATGTTGTCTATTGGAAAAAGAACATGCTGGCTTCTAAATTCCTTCTTGGTCAGAACACACAATTCACATGATAGATCTCCCATTACCTGCCAGGGGATTATGGTGACAAAACAATACTTTTCTCTGTTTTAAGCAAACTTTGCCCTCTGAACTCAAAGCAAACATAATATTTTGAAGAACCCTCCCGATATGCCAGCTTTAAAAATAATATTCCCATATTCAAGGTGCTAGAGTACACAGTCAAAACAACAGCACTTCTGTCACTGTTCAGATATACTTATTCACTGCATGATATATTGTGTGAATGCTGCAACGCTACTAGTCGCTACTGGACAGTACATAATGTCCTATAACACATTTTTAAAATAAAATAAAACAATAATCTGGTAGTGTGATGAAACAATCAGCAAAAGGACAAAAAAGGAGATCCTTAAATGAATTTGCATTCATTTTACTCACAATGGTTGTGGGTTGCCTTTGGCTTCACATCTCATGGAGAACCTGTGGTCTGACGGTAAGGCAATGACAGGACCACGGGTCTGCATGGTAATGGTTGGGGGCTGCTCCACTGCAAGAGGAAGATATACATTGCATAAATAACCCATATTGGAGGAAGAAAAACCCCTTTGTTGGTTCGGATGTTAGCTAAGACTTGAGAGCAAGTTTCAAGAACCAAGTAGTAGTGACTAATTGGTTTAACAATGCAAAAGAAAACAGACACCACATCCCTAGATGGGTATCACAACCCACAACCCCCTCTGTTTAAATAGCCCCGTGGTTAAGGACACAATCTGACACATAAGAAACCCTGGATCAAATCCATGTTGGGGCAACAACATTCATCTAAGTGTGGGCTGGCCTGGTTCCTTTTCTTGTTTTTACATAGACCCCCCTCCGGATTTTGGATTCTAGACTTTGCTGGTGTCTGCCAACACAAGGACCAAAGAGGTGTCAATGCAAGTCATGCTGGCCATTATGACGCTGTTGGAATAGTTGTGTCAGCCACTACCATTTGCAGAAGTTTGCAAGGTGCCAAAACACTAGACGGTCTCAAAATCATCGCCTAAAAACAACCGTGTTAAAGTTTAATAATCAACCAATTATAACTGACGATGCAGTTGCATGTGATCGAAGGCTACGTCTTAGCAGTTTCCACTACATAGTGTATGTTTGCAGTTAGCCCCCCATTAAAACAATCTGAATTAATTGTAATTGTTGCAGATTGAGGCAAGGTTTCTAATCCCACGTTGTTTTTCAACCATTCAAATGTAGAACTACTGAACATGAGTTGAAAACGGGCAAAGCTTGGATTCACCTGTTTAAAAAAATTGTGTTAAGAAATAAATTAATTAGGAGCTACCTTTCTTCAGCTTTGCAGACATACTGATATTGCCTGATAATAATAATAACCCTTTCCTGCCCAGAGTGTACACAGACTTGGAAAGAGGTTGCCCCATGCAGTACGTTACCATCCAAGGGTATATCCAGGCCTCTGACCTCGAAGTTCAAAGCCAAGAGAAGAGCAAGGCCAAAGCAACATGTCAACCTCATCGCTCCCACCACCTTCCACAGAAGACTGAATAGTAGAGCAGGAGGCACCAGCAAAGGCAGCACAGTTTTAGTCCACTAGTTCAGCTGATATCTTTCATCACTTGTAAGAGAGGAAATACCTAGATGTGCAGAAACACACAGAAAGAAAAAGAAATCCAAAGTCACAAATATTTGCAACAAGCCTAGGAAACAATATCTTACGGGTAAAAAAGGAAGGATTATACAACATTCGTCTTGCTTCCAGGTGAATCCCTACATTCTTATTTAAAGAAGGTAATTTCAATTTCCAGAGTGGCTATTTGCCATACCTGTATAAGCAGTTAATGTAATACATCACATCCGACTAATGTAATCATGTGGAATTTATTAAACCGTCTTGAAACTTGGATTAGAAATGAGTCTTTGGTTAAATTACTGAATATGAAAAAAGATCTTATTGGCAATGTGCACCTGTAGGGTTTTTGACTTTATTCAAAACCCTTGGATGGCTGCTTGCCAAGTCCAACAGACCGCTGTTTTAACACGTGGACTCGGGGGTTTGGGATTTGAATATATCCAGATTTTGTTTAGATGATTTAAATAAATCAAACAATTACAATGACATTGGGTACATTTGTGTTTTTAAGGAATAATTGCTTATCAAATCACTTTTGTGAATTTATCAAATTGGTCAACTGGCAAAGTGTAGTATGCTGCATCTTAAAGATGTGATTAAGGGAAATACAGTCATGTGAATAAATTTGGACACCCCATGAAATATTTAGGTATTTTTTAAGCTTCGGTCAAAAAAATGATAAATGTGATGTAATTGAACCAAAAACTATGACATTTTAACTAACCCTAACCCTAATGCAACAGGACAATTACACAAAACATTCCAGTAAATCCACCGAGGAATGGCTCAAAAGAAACAAATGGAAAGTTCTGGAATGGCCAAGTCAAAGCCCGGATCAAAATCCTATTGAGATTCTGTGTGGTGATTTGAAACGGGCTATGCATGCAATAAACCCTTCAAACATCATACAGCTGAAAACATTTGTCATGGAGGAGTGGGAAAAACTTTCTCTCAATGTCAGAGACTGGTAGACAGTTATAGTAAATGTCTTATTGAGGTTATTTCAGCCAAAGGGGGTTAAGATAGTAAGATATGACATCTTTGTAAATCTTTTGTTAAATAAATAATAATCAATCATGGTTAAAATGTAATTGTTTTCACTTGTATCTATTGCTTGAAAGAAGATCCAAAAATGACATGTCTATAATTCTTAAAAAGAATAAGTATTTTATGAGGTGTCCTAATTGTTTCATGACTGTACTTGTGGGAATAAGAATGTATTAGAGGTTTAACGAAGAACTGGCAATAGATAAAAGGGTTGTTGGAAAATGGGATTCAATGTAAAACGCTTTGCAGGAAGTCAGAAATAATGACCTAAACATTATTTGAGACAGGTTGAATTAATGAATGTTATATAGTCCTCTGAGTACTGATTCCCTTTGGGATGTAAACAGCAACGCATTCAGAACATTTGTAGAGGCGGAGGGATATAATATAACCACGCTGTGCCAGGATGTTTAACCCTCAAATCCCCAGGGATTGTGTTTACATGGCCAATAGTGGGCAATGAAATTAGCGGGGGTCCACAGCACCGCTAATCCCTAAACACAGCCATTCAAACGTACGTTGTAGTTTGCCTTATTCTAACTAGACCTTAAAAAAGTACAATTAATCATCTTTTAATTAAAAAACCACAACAACTCCTTTCCAAAGTACAACAACATTCAGTCTAGGGCATAAAAAATTAAGAGTTTACTTACTGGTATTTTTTAACTGTGGATGCCTATCAAACGGTAACGTACTGGAAGTCCATTTTAAAGCCATCTATGCTATGCACATTCAGCAATGCCAGACAGGAACAGACTGGGAGCATTCCAGCTCTGCATATCCCACTCAATCTGTCTCTTCACGTTGCTTATTTTCGCATAGTGAACGCCTCTTAACCCAACCCTCTACTCAGTTAAAGGAGTTATGGGAGATTCACTGAAGTGACATATGTCTGCAAATCCTCTCACTTGGCAAAGAGGCTAAGTGGACTGACAATGACTTGGACAAAGCCAGAGCCACGGGGCTCTTCTCAGAGCATTAAAGAATGAGGGGGAGAGGAAGTACAGGCATGCCTCAGTCCATACCCCTCCTCACCCTCTACTAACCCTGTGCACCACCACCGCCACCACCACCACCACCACCTCCACCTCCACCACCTCCACCTCCACCTCCACCTCCACCACCACCACCTCCACCACCACCTTCACCACCACCACCTCCACCTTCACCACCACCACCTCCACCTCCACCACCACCACCTCCACCTCCACCACCACCACCTCCACCACCACCACCACCACCACCTCCACCACCTCCACCACACCAACCAGCCGCGGTTCAATGAGCTTCAGTAAATGGAGAGGGGAGTGGTGGAGAACACCTGCTTTCATGTTACTTGTGTTATCAACACATAATGTGTCTTTTTTACCACAGCGATTTTGGCACAGCTCTAGGTACAGATTAGATGTGCGTAATTGACACCCCTAGCATAGACGTTAGGAATGAATAAACAAACCTAATGTAAAGGTCATTGTTTCCTAACCTTTTTCTTAGGGCTCTGTGATTGAAAAGCATTTGTGATATTTTTTACTACATTTAATATTTCCATTTGAGTGATTTAGCTGTTACGGTCCGGTTAGCCTAACATCCAAAAGACGGCCCTCTTTTAAGGCGTTGGCATGTTCAGGCCAGAGGGACGAGTGTCCCCTTCTTGACCTCTGACAGTTCTTCCTACAGCTTAACTTTAGATAAACATGTATTTGTGTTTGCTAGTACGCAGCTTAGTGACTTATTTGAGTGTCCAAATATTATTGATACCTTCCAAGCACTTCTTATTGTGTTTTTGGTTTTGGATTACAGGAAAATGGACTTCAACCACAATTTTTCAGCATTATAACAAAGTTTTATGCCTGAACCAATGTAGCAGGTACCACTGATTACATTAGGAGTCTATACGCTTCAAGCTTCTTCATAAGGATTTATCAATGTGGACAGGCTAATGAACCCTCAATTTACTTATTTAGAAGTAGAACCCCTTTTTACAAAGGGTGTAGACAGTACACAGGTATGCATAAATAAAACAGGTGATTTCACCCCGTCTGTATTACATTCTGCTTGTTAATTGAACATGACCTTTAAAACATATCTAAAGACGGTTTTGTGGGTGAGGGGATAACCTTGTTTTTATTTGTAGTTTCATCCAGACTGAATTAGAATCATTCCTGTACTGACAGCATTTTCACATTTTCAATAGTACTGGAACTGACTATCCACAGTTTCCTGTGTTTGTGGGAGAAATATCTTATTTTTTGCTATGTCTGTTTGATTCTAATGAATCTTTTTATTTAAGGCATTTGCTATTTATATAAGGATGGGGTTGGTGTGCACTACCGACCTGTTGATTGTAGAAGTAGGCTGACCAAAACCGTTGCTTTAATAATGGGATTACAGGGATAACCAAGCACATTACCCACATACATGGATAATTATTATAATATTTATGAGACAAGCATTACAAAACAAACATATTTTTGATTTGCTTTTTTTGTAGTTTTCTTCAAAAGAATTTTGTTTGAATTCTTGTTTGATGACTGGCCAACAAGATCAAACCCCGGTGTGACAAAACAACAAGGTTGCGGATTCCTTTGTTAATATGTTTTTTCTGTGTAAACTTGTTTTCTTGCTTGGGGGATCTTTTTAATAATTTCTAGTGTCAACATGTTTCTCTACAATGGCACGGTACTACGCATTACCACCAAACTAAATCCAGACAAACACCTAAAAAACAAGGTAGCCTGAGACCGAACGAAATAACTAAACTAACAACGACATTTATTTTAAAACGAAATTACACATCGCACAATGAATTATGATGTAAATCATCCCCAAAACCTCACATTACCACCACCATTCTTGACCTTTGGTATGGGGTCAACAAGTTGAATGTATAAATGTTTTCGTTAGACATAACAGGGCTCATGTTATTTAACATACCAATATATTCACAGAACCTTCTACCTGGAATTTTGGCAAGCCTTGACTTGCTCTTCCAGCTGCTTTACCACTGGACATAGGCTACATACTTTCACTCATGTAATTGTAATTCTAATCCTATTCCAGTTAGATTGACTCATTTATAAAGGTCAAGATAAAACAATTTAAGGATACAGGGATCCGTAACAGAGCATCACTACCTGTCACATTAGCACTAGCGAGGAGTACTAGTCTCACAGTTTAAAACTGTACAATGAGAAAACTTCAGAAAACATGGCCCTGCCTTAGAGGTTGGTGTCACGCTTGGTGTGTATTTCTCAAATCGAATGCAAATTTTCCGTCATGGCCTTGAGGATGTAAACAGTCGTCATGGCCTTGATTACACACTAGGCCACATTATGGCAGCAAGACAAAACCTGTACTACCAGTATCGTCAGGGCTTGTAAATTGACAGACACTCACACATGCTTAGCTACAGCTACTCACTTTACAAAGGCCAATTCATTCAAAGTTCATTCATTCAACAAAAACATTGAGTAGTATCACTGCAGCGCATTCTTTGTTGTATACCATTAGTATATTGTACAACCAAATATGTTTCCAAAAACCTTAGGATGTTGCATAAAATGTAAACAGAAACATAATGAAATGATGTGCAAATCAGTTAAACCCTATATTCAACAGGAAATAGCGCAGAGACAACATAACAAATATTGAAACAGAGACATTTTATCTCCTGAAAAATACACGCCCTTTTTAATTTGAATCTAGCAACACTTTTAAAAACGTTTTAAATGGGTAATACTGAAACAAAACCTTTCAGTTTTTTTATAAAAAAAATATTTATTGTTTTGCATGTGTGACAATGAAATAGGCATAATAGTTATTTTATACCCCAAAGAATGTGCAACCAACTTTATTTCTAAAGGGTTCCACCGTTGGCTGTCGTGACAAGAGGCGCAGAGCGAGAGAAGGTAGTCATTCCTTTATTCGAACAAAACAACAAATCAAAGGAGCGGCGTAACCACAAACTACAGGCACGTGACACAAACAATGAAGACAAAAACTAGGACTTACATAGGGGCAACAGTTAGAGGCAACGCAGGGACACTCAAGAGAAGAGCATAGAGATGCCTAGAGGCCCCTCTGCTGTCAGGCCTTGACTGTAGCCCCCACATGCATAGATAACCAGAAAGCAAACACAAAAGGTAATGTTAGTCAGTGAGAATCAATTCAACGTACATACATTATATGGCCAAAAGTATGTGGATACCCCAAATAATGATTGAGTTCAGGTGTTTTAGCCACAACCATTGCTCACAAGTGCATAAAATCTGTTACATAGATTTAAAATCTGTTACATAGCCATAAAATCTGTTACATAGCCATCAAATCTGTTACATAGCCATCAAATCTGTTACATAGCCATCAAATCTGTTACATAGCCATCAAATCTGTTACATAGCCATAAAATCTGTTACATAGCCATAAAATCTGTTACATAGCCATAATATCTGTTACATAGCCATTAAATCTGTTACATAGCCATAAAATCTGTTACATAGCCATAAAATCTGTTACATAGCCATAATATCTGTTACATAGCCATTAAATCTGTTACATAGCCATAAAATCTGTTACATAGCCATAAAATCTCCATAAAGCTCATACGGAAGTGCTCAGTGAGTTTAAACGTGGCACTGTCATAGGATATTACATCTACCGCATATTAAGTGTTATAATTGTGAAGTTAAAGCATCTGCGACCGGGAAATTTAAATTGTACCTTACAATGTCCGAAGCCTGCTGGTTGTCTGTTCTACCTCATCATAAATTACACCCTCCTGATATCCCAGGTCAAAATAAGTCTCTAATTAAGGGGTTGCAGTGAAGAAATGTGGTGGAACTGGCTTTGGTGAACCGTGAATGCTGACCCTAACTGAGGTTAGGGAGGCCTGCAGTTACCTTGATCATTCTGGTAGGCTTGTCACTCCTGGGAGGATGTTTCTTCTCAGTGTGGTTCCCTGGAGTCCCAGAGCCGGCGGTTAGACTATATTGTCTACTACACACTAATGGTGAGGGTCTATCTAAGTCACGCTTTGATTGAACAGAGCTGGCAGCAATCAAGCCTGGGTGCGTAATTGTATTTTAACAAATACCGAAAATAGTAATGATGCTCTTTGTAGCCGGTGGTAAGCTTCCTGCAATTATATCCTGACACTTTGGCCCACTGTTCAGCATCAGACTGCTCTGATTATACAAAATTCAAACCACCTGTTGTTTTATTTGCGTTTTAATAATTTAGCATATCAATGTTTTCCAGAGCGATTAAGTATGTTTGGGTGCCTTGCTCAAGAAAACGACAGTATACATGTTGGCTTGTAAGTTCAGGAGTGTCAGTGTGTAGGTTACTGGCACAATACTTTAGAGCAACAGAATATCTGCCAGCTTACACAATACGATCTGATACCATTTTTAGACACAATGCAAACATGTTTGTAGCAGGAATGAGTAAAAAAAAAAGACAACGTTTTTCCAATTGGTTAATATAGAGGCCAGACTTTATGTTTATGAATATCTTACCTCTCATGGTATTGCTTGGTGTACTTTGTGAGAGAGAGTGGTCTCCTCCCCGGCGGAAGACAGTGCTCATGCTGTTTCAAATGATACGACTGATAGTTCAGTTAGTCTACTGATGGATGTTAGTCTACTGGTGGATGTTAGTCTACTGATGGATGTTTGTCTACTGATGGATGTTAGTCTACTGATGGATGTTTGTCTACTGATGGATGTTAGTCTACTGATGGATGTTAGTCTACTGGTGGATGTTAGTCTACTGATGGATGTTAGTCTACTGGTGGATGTTAGTCTACTGATGGATGTTAGTCTACTGATGGATGTTAGTCTACTGGTGGATGTTAGTCTACTGGTGGATGTTAGTCTACTGATGGATGTTAGTCTACTGGTGGATGTTAGTCTACTGATGGATGTTAGTCTACTGGTGGATGTTAGTCTACTGATGGATGTTAGTCTACTGATGGATGTTAGTCTACTGATGGATGTTAGTCTAGCGTCATGGCATTTCTTTAAAGAAATCTGGTACAGTGACGGTTTGAACAACGGATTTCATGTGAGGCATTTGATAAGCCAGAAATACAATATCTTAACGAAAGCATTTCCAAAGTACCACAGTTCAAATGTCTGAAAGGGGTCTGATTCAGATCTCAAGATCTTACCTGTCCTCAACCATTCCATGTGTATAGGGGTTGTGACCCTTATAAATGACATAAAGGTCTACAGAGGCACAGGTTGAACATTGCACAATGAAATACTTTGATCATCTGTTGATTTCATGTTATCTTTTGCTCATTCAACCAGTGGCAGAAAATCAAAACACATTATTATCAAGCCTCCCTCATTCAGTGGTAGGGAGGTTTTAGTTTTCATGAATGCCACAGAAATTAATAAATTTTTGTAATGTTTAATTTCACGAGGCACCTCAACCAGCAACACTGATCTATTGATTACACAAACACTTCATATGTCTGGTCATTTTCTATGTACATTAACACATTTTAATATATTCATTAATAGGCACTACAACATTTACATTTTGAAGATGTCGATTGATACTGTAATAAGTCCCATTTCTACATTGTCTGGAATTGTTACTAGTCGCTATTGTCATGTATATTTAGTATTTTCTGCTTTATTTCTTTGTTTATTACGGACATGAACGCCCCGTGATACATCCCAAGACTTTCGTTGTTCTGAAGCACATGTTTTCATTCGGTGCACTTGACACTTCTCTGAACTCCATCTATGGAGATGTAAAAGGCACTGGTCTTCTTATCGTATTTACAATGAACTGCGTTGGAGTCCCTCTTTCACAACTGAGCGGCTGAGACAGAAGGAAGCAGGTTCTTTCATGCCAAACATATACAGTTCTCACGCACCGTCTGCCATTTGCACGCTTAGGCACCAGGAAAGATGGCCATTATTACATGACCCACAAAAAAAGAATGCACACAACACTAGAAACTGGTTATTTGATTATAGGTCCAACTTATAAGGTTGTATCCCTCAAATGTTAATCTTGACATAATTGGCAGCTTTCAATAATAATGAACAAGTTTTAACAGGTGACTTTGGGGCGGGCGGACAAACATCTGACACAGCAACTTGAGTCAATGCAAGCAACTCCTCCAGCTCCATGTCCCTTATATTTACACACTTGTTTTGATTAAGACACAGTCCAGCAGTGTGGTGTTTGGTACAAGACGTAGTGGTAGATGCTCTGATCTGCATATTCATTTTGTTTATGGGTCACCCCTTGAGAAAGTTGATTCTTTTCAATATGTTAGACTTCGGCTTGACCCTGAACTTTCCTGTGAGCTCCACATTGATACTTCATAGCTTAATTAACTGTTTTACATAATAGTTTCTCAGCTGATATTATTATTATTGAATATGCAGACATTGCTTATCAGAACACATCTGACACTCATCTTAGGCCTCTTAATGTTGTTTATTGTTCTCTATGTAGATTTGTGACCAATATAGAACTCACCATTGTTTCATGTACATAATTGGTTCTGTATCCATTCACACATATGCAAACATCCCCTTTTATTTGTACCCAGAATTTTCTAAGAAGTTGGGTGCTCGTCATTCCAGTAAAAAGCTCATGTTCATGCTTTTAATTTGGGTCCTTGTAGTCTGCATTCTGTTTGCTCTACAAACAAATTGAAAAAAAAAAAAAAATCTAACTCGTAAAGGGCTATTCTTGCAATAAAGTCAATCGCATAATGCAATGAATGCATGTTGTTTCAGGGAGTTTAGATTAGCGTCAACATATAGATCCATGAGAAATGCATGAAGAACATGTTCCTCAAGTCATAGGATTCAGTAGAGGGAAGACTTATTTTTCGGAGACATCTTCATCTCTTTTTTATCTCCTTATCTTGACCACCTCCACCCTACCCCTCTTCACTCACCCTCCCTCCCTCTCATTTCTCCTCTTGTCCACCTCTCTCTGTCTCATCCTCCATCCTCTCGCTTACACAAACAACCACTGGAGAGGGTTGAAGTACAGGCTTTACAGAGCATAACCAGAGAAGACTTTCAACTTCTGCTAGGGTTGGTGGGTTGCGGATGGAATGCAAATGATACATAACCAAATACTAAACATCTTTTGCAGAAACCTCCAGAAACCTCCGCTTTTCTAAACACTAATCAGCTAAGAAAATGCTCTTCTGCACAATCACTTGCATGCAACTCCAATGTGTATTGAGTTTCTGGGTGTTTAAGCCACTCCTAACCCATCACCTTCACGGAAAGTCAAGAAAGCTTCAGGGACTTCAACGGTATATTTTTACTGTATATTGTTTTTTTTAAACTGTTGGAAAAATATATACCCAGGCACCATTATTCTGGTAAACAGGTACCACCCAACAATAAGAACACTACAGCAAAAAAACTAAATGCGTCCCCTCAATATAAAACACACTTCAATGCCCTTGCTTAGCACAGCCCAGCCTGCAGGTTGATCTCACAATAGAGTTGATTATCTTGGATTGGAACATGGTAAGTGTTCTTGATAAGTAGATTTGGAATTCCTCCCCTGCCTTGTAAAGCTGAAAAAAAGTGTGTTGTTATGTTGCTCATTGATAACAACAACAACAACAAAGAATGTTCATACAGGATGTGACATTGACCTTTTGTCCTGCTTTGTATCTCTGTCACTCCTGGAAGAATATAACCATTCAATAAAATACATTCAGAGAATGTATTTCTAAGAAGCATTGAGCTAATTCATTTCACCTATAGTGGTTTAGGTTTTGGAATATCTCCACCACTTAGCTATTTCTAGGCTGGGTCCTGTAAGCTGCACCCATCAAGGTTCAAATAGACAATTATATGGGGGTAGCTAAGGGATGATTAGCTGCTCTAGCTATGTTGAAGGCTGAATGGAAGGGTGAGGAGTATGACCACATGACATGTAGCTACAAAAGCTAGTACATCTTACCCCTATGGCAATCTGTGTATATTAGCAGTGGTTTGACAAGTCATGGCAATGCATGTGTCTATGGAATGTGTTCCATACTTAAAAAATATTTAAAAAATGCTAGTCAAATGCGTTAACATCTCTTCACAACACCCCCCAACCCCCCAATTGGGGTGTCCCTGTCCTTGTCCATCTGGTCAGGCTTCTGAACTGGATTAGGTTTTATAGACTCCGGACACAGCCCACATGCATTTATTTTTACAAAATAATATTCAACAGGCACAGCCAGAAGAGGACTGGTCACCCTTCTGAGCCTGATTCCTCTCTTGGATTCTTCCTACACGGCCACTTTATTTTCTTTTTTTAGCCACAGTTGTTTCACTCTGTTGTTGCTTGCTCTGTTTTGTAAAAGCGCTATGTGACGACTGCTAATGTAAAAAAGGCTTTATAAATACATTTGATTAATGATTTGTTATTGTATAAACAAAATCATCAAATAAAGAAAATGTTTACCGACTCTGTATAAATAAATTAAAAGAAGTAACATTTGGAAGCAGCAATTGTGTAATCAGTAGGCTATGGATACATTCCAACAAACTGCTTAGAAACTTGAATAGGGACTAGAGAAAACATAACATCCTTTAGGAGAGAACTTGCAGAACAAACTAAAGTAACAACAGCTTTTATGTGATTCATTACATGCATAGACTTGCCCAGACAAATAAACATGACAGAACGACAGCAATTGCTGGTAAACAAGCATGGGAAAATGGAAATGAGAATTTCCATGGAAGATGCAAATCAGTTAGAATGTAATTAATTAATCGGTTAAATTGCTCCAAACCAATGACGTCAAAAAACCACTTTACACACCTCTTCATGTATGAACAAAATCCTTATATGTATTGCATGAGTATATTCTTGTAAACCGTGTTCATACATCATCTACAGCTGTAACGAATTGATCTCTTGCCAATGTTCTTGTATATGTTTTGATTGTGTTTCTGTGTGACTTAGTGTTGCCTTGCAATCTTTATGCAATCATTCAGAACCTGTTCTTAAACTGCTTTATTTTTTAAATAAAAGTGAAATAAAAACAATTGTTACATTTTAGGTGGTTGACAACAAAAGATTGCAGATAAGACAGAGGAGGTGGAAGAGTGAGAAGAACTACATATCTGAAGGGGTGCTTCACCCTGGGGGTGATTTATCATGACTCAGAGATTTGTTTCCCTTTATTTGTTTCCTCCACAGTATAATAGCACATTGTGGATTGAAGCGCAAATGTGATCCGCAAAATACACATAGTCATGATTTTTTTTCACCGCTACTTGTTATATAACGCATCCCATTGTAGACTATGAAAGATCTATGGCACAGTCCATTCTTGTAGCATTTACAGATAAAGAGTACCAAGAAACTTCTCAAGTCCTTCTACTTTCCTCTGAAAAACACAATTTTATGGTGAAACATTGATCCATCAGTGTTAGAATTAAATAGAATTGAAGACGAATAGCAGAAAAGGATCCTTTACACTTTCCATGGATACAAATAATAATGTACTGTATAATAATGTGTCAATGCCCAGACAGCTGCACTAAACATGCTGCGCTGTTTATGGAAGAACAATGGGGCAGTACAGAGACTGAGACTGTCATCTAGTGGTAGGAGTTTCTACTACAGATGAAAAGGTTTTAGTTGCATGTGTTCAAACAGAGCCTCAATTGGACAAATACAGACAGATTTCGCACTGTTTTATTGAACAGAATCAAGCAGAGACACCTACCTGCAAGGGACATACTGTTTCAATAGAAGCTCTAAAAAAGGCAACTATTTCATGTCTTTAGCCCATTTTTTAACGCAATGTGGATGAGAGTTGGTAGGCTGATCATAACTCTTGATTATTTTATATACTACGGCTCAGGATACATTGCCAACTTAGCGTGGCTAAACCCTCCACAATGCCTAAGAAATGCTGGGCCTTACTGCTCAAATATACCACAGCTTATAGACAAACAGACCAGACTATACTAGGTTAGAGGCTGTAATGAGGAAAGTGATTTAGGAAATATTGTCTATTTAATATATCTTGTTTTTATGTTAAACCGGAAACATCATGAATATGATTCAGTGTGGCAGTTATACTTTATATTGTGAAAGTGCTTTGACTGTACCAACACTTTACCATTTAGTTCTAACATAAGGACTACTTTCATAACAAACTATTGAAGGAGAGATGTGCACTGTAAAAGTGAGATGGATGACCCAGGCAGACCATTTATCTTTTAGCAGGAGATTGCAACAAATGTATTACTTGGTAACTAACACACACATACTTACTAATCACATCTAACAAATAATGTAACCCATGTACATGTATAAATTACTATTGCCTCTTAACAATCTCTGATTGTATTAATATTGTATGAATGTATGTATGTATGTTTGTGCTTGGGTGTTGTCGTGGTAGAGTGGTCTCTATGGGTACCGAATAAATGTATTCTAGATATACACGCCCATCGTGTGCATATTGGTGATAACAACCAATTAAATCTAACGTTGAGCTGCCGAACAACCGCTCCTTCTGCCCATGTGCCACTTCTTTATAGAAGTAGATTAGTTACAGAGCATAGGGCTAGAGTGGATGTAGTAGTTATTGTTGTTTAGTGTTGAGATCAGTGACAGCCAGACAGACTGCATGCTTTCAGATAGTCCTCACTTTTCTACATGGGTCGAGAACACACTTCAAACTTCAGCTTCTCCTGAAATTGCTCAGACATTATTTTATGATGACTTTTGTTTTCTTAGAGAGGCAAGACCAATGGAAAGGATTAGAGCTTCCGAGTCCTGATCCACACTCCAGTCCAGTTGGTGGCGGTAAAACATCTTGAACGTTGGTTGCGAAACGCCATCTACAGTCCATAGAAGAAAATAGACCGGAAGTAGTTGCTTCCTAAATCCTGCCAGTACTGATCACTCGCATGGTGGAGAAGCTAGCTACAATAAGTGGTAGCACACATACACTTATGAGATGGATTTTTCAAACAGTTCAAAACAAAACAGTAATCCATCTCCTAAAGACGACTCAGCTGATGAGGAAAATGAGTTTTGTCCCGGTTTCAAGGATGTTGATGCATTTGTGAAGGTAGTGATAGCTAACGACATAAACTGTTGTTAATTTTTTTACCAACTGTGTGTAGTCAGTGTAAAACGTGGACTACCTTTAGCCAGATAGCCATATTATTCACAACACACTACTAGTAGCTAAGTACCTTCGTTAGAAAACGTATCTGACTAACATTGATGGTTTATAGGTTATAGATGCATTTAACGTTAAGCATTAACTGGATGTTAAGCCAGGGCGTTCGTGCAATTTTCTGGGACTATTCTCTGTAGTAGATAAAACTCCACTCTGTGTACTGAAACATGGACTTAAAGTAGTTGAATGTAAGATAAAATACCTTTTGTTACGTACAACTAACAATTCAAACCATTTGATTACTCAGTTTGGAATTTGATTTGTACAGAGTAACACTATTTATATTATGTATGTTCGTAAGATTTACCTTCAGTAAACATTTGCTTTCCTCTGCAGTATGGACTGGGCACTGTGGTGGCAGCTACCAAGTCGTCTGCCAGTTTACCCCAAGTAGGAGATGAATACGACTTTTATCGTAGTTTCCCTGGATTTCAAGAATTCTGTGAAACTCAGGGTGATACAATGTTGCATTGGTGAGTAAATATGGGTAATTTGCCTTATTAAAACAGATCCCACAAATACTTTATTTGTATGTACACAATGTAGCAGTAGATTATGAAATGTTTGACATTGCTGCAAATACCTTGAAAAATGTTTGGCATTGAAATCACTCAATTACAATCTAACCACCATGTCTGTTTTACTGGCTTTTCAAATGGTCAGTATGGGTCAGATAATGAAATACCATGGCTGCAGAGCTCAAATGAGAGACCGCAACAAATTGACTGGGTTGGAGGAACGATATGACTTGGTGGTTGACGCCAATGATGTCATTCTTGAGAAAGTGGTGCGTATACCAAAGTGAATGCATACACTTTTCTAATAAACTGCACAAGATCTTCTGGGAATTACTGATCAATCATCATTTTCTGATTGCTTTTTAGGGTATTCTGCTTGATGATACAGCCGGAGTCAATCGGAGCCAGCAACCTGTCATGCCTGCAGGTTTTCAGCCCCCTAAGATTGTTGTATCAAGTTGGAATCGTAAGGTGAGGAAATGAAACTTCTTGAAGGAACAGGCACACAATCATGAACAATTCAGTAATTCATTGTCTATCCGGTCTAGTTATTTGATTAGCGAAATGTTCCTTTTAAACTGAACTGACATTTCATCCATATTTTTGGGTTGGTGTGGATTCATTATTGTTTTCATGGAACAGGGTGGTGACTCTGGAAGTAGTTCAGAGACTTTCCGACTCCTCCATGCCAAAAACATCACCAGACCCCAGTTGAAATTCCGGGAGAAGGTTGACAACAGTAACACCCCTTTTGTCCCCAAGATCTTCATTAAGCCCAATGCAATTAAATCACTTCCTTCATGTAAGTAGCATTTGCTATAAATATTTATTGTAACTTTGCTGTGCATTTTTTTCTGGTATATGGAATGACACAGCAAATGGTATTACCCATTGTGACCTGTTGTCACAATATCACTATTAATATTTTTGTACAGTGTCTATGGTACCAGTTAAGTTCTATGATCATGGTATCCATTGATTCTGCCTTTCCCATTTTAGATTTTACTAACAAACAAATTCGCAAAGAGAGACCAGAGGATTTGGATGTGCCGGCTGCACTTGCTGATTTCATTCACCAGCAAAGAACTCAAGAGCATGTTGAAGACATGTAAGATAATCATTCAGTGTACTCCTAGTCTAAGGTTCAAGTGGGATAACTTCACATCTGCCATTTCTATAATTGGCCCTCGTAGGTTTGCTCACCCTTACCAGTATGAGCTGGATCACCTTGTGTTTCCTGAAAATCAGCTGTCCAAGCCTGAACCCCAGGTACGTGTTTGGTTGACTGTTCATTTGATGAAGGACGCACCGTTGTTACTTGTAATTCCATCATTATCCCCAGTGTTGCTGCAGTTAAAAAAATCCATTTAATTTTGAGTAATTTACAGTTGTCTTAACATATTGTATGGTTTTGTTTTTGATGGTTCATCGTATATTTGGTGGGAGGCATAGCTCTGTGAATTGCGCAAACCTATTAAGGGATTACTATTTGTAGTGGCTTGCACACTGCCTCCATCAACATTGCAATATATCATCAACCCTTGACAATCAGCAATTAAAACAAAAAGATGATAGTATGCATAGTAATACTGCTAACCATTATACCAAATATTTATATAAATGATGCATTTCCTATAAGTATTATGTATAGCATATTACTGTCTGATAATTGACTACTACGAAAGCTGTTTTTGGCCCAAATTACTTTTTCCTCAAGTTCCCATTTTGCCCAGCCTGGTCAAGGGCTAAGTATATTTCTGATGTACTAGTGAGTGTATCTAGTACCTTTAGCAGTCAAATGCGTATAACATTTGAGTTAAGCCTGAAAGGTATTTGGTCAGAGACTACGTCATTGACCATGCCACGCAACACAACACATATCCTAAGGGACATAACTGGTCATGGCTTGGGTGACTGAAGTCCCTGATGATTTCCTGGGCCTGCCTCTGCCTGATTATAGATGTCCTGGGGGGCTTGGAGCTCACACAAATGTGGTTTTGAGCCGACCGCACCAGCTATTTGCTGTTTCAGGGTGTGCTGTATCCATACCAGATGGTGATGCAGATGGTCGAGAGATGATCTAGATTATGCAGCTGTATAACATATTGAGGATCGTTGTGCTCATGCCTCAGCCCGCAGCATTTTGATGACATCGATGGGGAGGTTGCTTTCCTCTTTACCGGGATTTTAACATCCTCCATTTACTGTGGGCTCTCACAGAGATGTCTGCCACACCACCATTATCTTGTTAGCAAACATAATGAAAGTAACTGTGTGTAGAAAATACTAAGTTACATATTAGAATTTTTATCAAATCCATTTTGGGCTTTTATTACTATTTCTTTTCAAACGCTGCATTATTAGGCTATTCCGTGTCATTTATTTGGCTAGCTAAATACATATCCATCCCTAAATGTCATCTCTTCAATATCTGTTTCTTGTTTTTTTTTAGATGTACAAACCCCTTGCTGAGACGAAGTGCTCGTTCATTGACAGTGTGGAGGATCTGGTGTCGCTAAACGAGAAACTAACCAAAACGTCTGAGTTTGCAGTAGATTTGGAGGTATAGTAAAGCGTCTTACACCTGTTTTTCGTTCAGAGATGAGTCAGTTACACAATTGCTGACTGGGCTTTTTGTTCTTGTAATTTATTCTTGCTGTTGCATCTCATCTTTTCTCTTAGCACCACTCCTACAGAAGTTTCTTGGGCATCACTTGCCTAATGCAGATTTCCACCAGGGAAGAAGACTTCATTATCGACACTTTGGAGCTGCGCAGTGAGATGTATATACTCAATGAGTCGTTCACAGATCCCAACATCGTCAAGGTCATTGCCTGGTTGTCTAATGTGTTGGGTGGACGTTATTTTGCCGAATTATAAATTTCACGCGTAGTATTTTTATTTTTTTTATGGCCTAAATGTTAAGTTTGTGACTTTCAGGTTTTCCATGGTGCTGACTCTGATGTTGATTGGCTGCAAAGGGATTTGGGGCTTTACCTTGTCAACATGTTTGACACGCACCAAGCATCCCGTGTCCTTAATCTGGGCAGAAACTCACTGGACTACCTGCTAAAGCAGTTCTGCGACTTGGAGTCTGACAAACGCTACCAACTAGCAGACTGGAGAATACGGTAACGTTGTAGCCTGGTGGTGAGGGTTAGTCCCTAAGGGTGAGGGTTAGTCCCTAAGGGTGAGGGTTAGTCCCTAAGGGTGAGGGTTAGTCTCTAAGGAGTTTTCATTTGCGCTGACTATCTATAAACTAAAACCGCTAACGTGACCCTGGAAGCAGGATATCATGTCATTGACCGGCTCGGGATCCTCCCTAGGCCTTTGCCGGAAGCCATGTTGCATTATGCCCAGGCAGACACCCACTACCTGCTGTATGTCTACGACCGCCTGAGGGGGGCGCTGTGGGAGACGGGCAACAGGCTTCCTGCCCTGCTTCAGACGGTTTGGCAGAAGAGCAAAGACATCTCACTGAAGGTGCGGCTCTTTGATTAAGATATCTGGGCTGAATATGTCCACCACACCTAAGCCACCACAGTCCCTCGTTACCCTGCGCTAGCGCTCACATGCCATAAAACTGTATTCTTGCAGAAATACATAAAGCCGCTCTTCACTGAGAACTCCTACCTTGACCTGCTGAGGAAACAGAAGAAGGCCTTCAACACGCAGCAGTTAGCCGCCTTCAGACTGCTGTATGGCTGGCGGGACAAGCTGGCCCGACAGGAGGATGAGAGCACTGGGTATGGAGGGCCTTGAATATGGTTTCCTTACTCCAATCCTTGTTGTTAGTGTTGCTACCTTTCACACTCGGTGGTGTCTAATCCCCTGATTTGTGTCAGAGAAATATATACATTCCTAAAGTAGTTGATTTTATTATATGTATGTTTAAAATGTGCCTCTCCTGTGTTTCAGTTATGTCCTGCCCAATCATATGATGATTAAGATCTCGGAAGTCCTGCCCAAGTAAGTTAAAAGATGCTCTTCTTCCCCCAAAAAACACCTACAAACACCTTTGGTAAACAAACTCCTCTGTTTCCTGGTTACCAGAGAGCCTCAAGGCATCATCGCCTGCTGTAATCCTGTCCCCCCAATGGTGCGGCAGCAAGTCAACGAACTCCGTCTATTGGTGCAGCAGGCCCGGGAGATGCCCCTGCTCAAGGTAAGAGATGTTTGAAGTTAGTGTCACTTACAGCCGGTGGCCAAAAATCCCGGAACGAGTATTTAAAGGACCATGGCACAAGAGGATTTGGTGGATGGTCTATATTTTATATTTAAGAGGTTACATTCAACTAGGTGCATTCTGGTGGAAGTCCATTCATTTGGTTGGATGGTAGTCCTCACTGCTACCTTTCATCTACTGGAACAGGCCAAGGTGAATTTACTGCATTGCAGGGTTAGTCTTTTTCACCAGTGTTTTGTTTGGCCATGCAATTTAAGAAATGAAGGCAAATAAATCAAAGAGGGTGCTGTGTAACTATCTGCTATGTGGGCATAGGATAACCACGAACACACTTTTACATCGTTACATTTACTTAAGAAAGACTGTAAGTTCCATAACTCATGGGCAGGTATGATAATTAATATATTTAAGAAGGGACGTATTGGAAGCGTTTAGGTTGCATTTGGGCAGATCGTTTTTAGGTTAAAAACTGTGTGTATACACTATATTATTCTAAATCACCTTTAAAATTTATCTTCGATGAGAATTGCAATGATTATGTAAAATGTACTGTATGACAATGTAACAATGCAACGTGTGTGAACGTGGCATTAAGTAGGACATCACACAGTGTCTAGGTACCACATTTGACCATTGTATATTGGCAAAAAACCACAAATCCATGAGATTCTTAATTGCTGTTATAAACCTGTTACAAATGTTATTTGATTAGTAATACCTTGGTATAGTGTATTGTTTACAATGTCTTTTAGCTAATCAGCATTGAGGATGAGAATATCCTGACCCACAATCTTAAACATAATATATATAAATATAGGCACTGATTTAATTATATGTTTTTATTATGTTTACAGGCAGAAATTGCAGCTGAAAAAAAGAAAGTACTTGCGCCAATAAAAAAGGTTTGTAAAAAAATGATTCTGTCTAATTTTACTGGTTGTTAATATGCAAAACCGTTTGTAGATAAATTGTTATGGGGTATTTTCTCAGCAGCCAGAAATTTCCCTCTTTGGTCCTCATGATACATCCAGAGTCCCTGAAAGTGAATTACCCATCTTCTCTCCAAAGGGTAAGCTATGATGATGTAATTGCAATGAAGATTTGGGACGTACACGTTACATTAGTTTACTTTTGGATATTTAACGCACAATTATGAGTGATTACATAGAGCTAAAATATCCTATCAACTAAAATAACTGGAATGAAACTCATGGACTTTTATGTTCATCCTGTTTGATACTAGACATTGGACATTTTGTGCCTTAGTGAAGAACCTTGCATGATGGACATCAAAATATCTGTTAAAATTCTTAAACTAGGCCAAAGTATGGCGTCTATGGATGCTCTTTGAACATAGTATTAATGAACCTGTGCACATGAGCTACAAACCACTGGTTAGAATCTGACCAAATGCTCTTTCAACATTTTCCCTATTTTCACTCATTCCCATTTGAGCATCTTATTTTTGCTTGCCATTTAGAATCTGCAGCTGACAACAAAGCAGTTTAATAAAAATATAACAATGTATAAATGTATTTATAACTATATATAAATACCACAGCAAAGTTAACGTAAAATTTCTTCAGCCATGCATTCATTCTAATACTTTTGGACTATCGTTGCCTCTGCTTTCAGAACTGCCAACCAAACAAGGCTCTCTATTTTCGGATGAGGAGCAGGTAGAGGGTGTTAACATGAAGAACATAAGTAGTCTTGTAGCATCAGCAAAAATCACACTGTTTGAGGTAAGAATGATCTGAGTGTTGGCTAAATAAACGTTACACTACAGTACAACTTTTAGATTCATAAGATGTATGGTTTACTAATAATGTACTTTGCCTGTGTTACTTCTTTTGAAGGACAAGGACACAGTCAAAGACCCAGGTCACCTCACAGTGTCACAAAAAAAAGCTTACATCATTGTCGATTCTTTTCAGAATCCTTTTCGGATGGTATGATTCTCTCAAATGCTTTGCTTGATAATGCTTTGTTATGAAATAATGTTTTCTTTTGCTAACATTTACCTTTTTTTTTTTTATAGTATCTACCATCAACCGAAATCCACATCTCCAAAAATGCTAAATTTGACCCTTCTACAAAAATATATGAGGTATTTTAATAGTTTATATAAGAAACACAATTGTAGAATAGACGATTCCACCAAAGTCTGATCTTAAAATGGGCAGGTATTTTGGGGAATGTTAATCCCCAAATCCTGCCAGGCTTCATAATCTCTCATGTTTCAAACAGATCAGTAACAGATGGAAGCTGCAGAGTATGGAACAGCAGCATAAGGAACTGGAGGCCAAAAAGAAAGTGAAAGAAGAGGCAAAGGCAGCAGCAGGTATTGGTGTACTTGGATTGGTTTCAATTCACCTCTTGACTTCCTTGAACTACATTTTTCATACATTTTGTGAATATTGTGTATTATATTTTTCTTAATCCTACAGAGGCCAGGAAGAAGGTCAAACAAAGTTACCAGGAATCACTTCAGAATGTTTCAACTGTGCGGCAACAAGCTTCTGTGAGTAGATTTTACTTTTCAAGTTATGTATTCACTTTCAGTTTTCATTCAGTTGCATTCACTTTTTTTAAATAAACTTTTGGTATTTTACGTTTCCATCAGGAATCTATAAATACAGGAGCAAAGAAAAGGGAAAGGGTTGCCAGTGTGACAGGAGAGTCAAACCCCAAACCAAACAAGAAACTCATGAAAGCCGCTGATAACCAGGAGGAGTGTACTCCACCTGCCGTTTTCCAACCCTTTGACTACAGCCAATCAGATTTCAAGGTTTTTGCTGGTACGCAGCCACATGTATTCACTTACATTCTGTCTGACTTTCTTTAGCCATTTTGTGGTGAAATTAATGCTTTTCTGATGTTTTAGGCGCCAAAGAAAAGGATGGCAAACAGTTTGATCCAGACAGACAAGGCCAAGAACCCAGGAAAAAGGTATTGTTTGCCTAAATATATGATAATTATTATTTCATCATTTGTTGTTAATTAATGATGAACTGCTCCCCTGCTATTGGGATAAATGTAAAATGCTTTGGTCTCAGTTTTTACCATGTGCTTGGTTTCCTTTTTCTGCAGAAAAATACAAAAGGACCCAAATCCAATGCATGTGCTGGAAACCGGAGTATGTCCTTTTTTGGTGGAAAATCGGAAAGGTAGTAATATTCGAACCATAACATACGTCTGTTGTTTTTCTGGGCAAGATGCATAGCTGCTCACTTAAAATTGTTTAGTTTGCTATGTAGTTTATATCATAATAATTGTTGCCATCTCCAGATGCGTGTACATTTTACTATCTATCAGCATCACAATTCAAGTGTTTATTGTTCCCCTAATGTCACCATGTTGGTTTTCTTTATCTTGCAGAGGATTCCGTCGTAATTGGCCTAAAAGATAGGACTACCCACCAATTAACATTTCTGTTGAGTGTGAATCTATTTACACAATGGAATGTAAATACATAGTGCCAGAAACAAAATTCTGTAACAATAATTAACATCCTGCTAAATAAAATTTTTTTAAAGGGTTTGTCTTACTGGCTCTTTCTATTATAGATCTAGGAGAAAACATACATTTGGGGATAATTTAAGAATCTTTGTTTGGTGAAAAGAATGTTTAACTAGTGGAGGTTATAGTGCACTTCAGGAAACCTGGGCTGTGGTAAAGACGGAAGCATATTCTACAATGTATATCTAATTTACACAAGATATGAACAGCAAAGAAATGTTTTATTTAAGTTTGGTTTTTAACAAAGTTGCAATTTTTTTCAAAACTTCTAGAGAAGTCAAAGTTACCCCAATAGGAATGGATACCAAATAAATTCCCATTGTTTTAACATCCCAGTGAGCACAGTTGGGTCACAAAAGTCTGTCCCTTAAAAATCAACATTCAAACAGAAAGGACACTTTTGATAGAAACCACATTGTAATACACCTTGAACCATCAGCAGGTGGAAAAGTTTATAGATTTAAGCAAAGTAGTGTGAATGCTGCCACAACCTTAAATAAACTGTAAAGTATGGTTGCTTGCCTTAAGAACAAAAAGGTCAATGTCATAGAAGTGGTCTGATCATTATTACATTGAAAATCTGTTCCACTATTTGAAAATGATTTCCTCAAGCTTCGTCTAACCAACCTTAAACATTTGGAGCAAATCTGCCAAGAACAATGGCCATAATCACTCTGATTCTCAATGAAAAGCTGGTACACGTTAACCACAAAAATTGCGAGCTGTTATTACTGTGAAAGTGCCTTTAACACATGTTAATTTGTGGGGGTTTTAGACATTTAAGTGACTTTACATAAATAGTTCTTACGAATATTCCCCAAATAAAAACCAATGTAATCCTCAAGTAATGGTATTTCACTTTGTGTTTTGAAAAAGAATATCGAACAGGATTAAAGTGTTTATGAAGCATTTGTAAAAATGTGTTATCAGATCTTCAACCAAAACCTAATTCTAACAAAGCGGCAAAAATACTAGAAATCAGAAAGGGAACATTTTTCACAGCACTGTATATGTCGTTTTCAAAATGTTGTTTAATTTATCCGTATATAGTCGGGTGAGACTTTAAAATAGAAAACCGATGCTTCCATACCTTTGTGCTACGTAATAAAACTAAGCAATTAACACGCTTAAGCGTTAATGTTGAAATTGTGGAAGAGCAATTTCGATGACCGTGATGCTCGTGCGACATGTTGACTCTGGTGACTGAGAATGTCAATGCCGGACGTGATCGCTGTTAGCAAGATTAGCCTATCGAGAACTTCAAGGAGAGGGGATATTATAGTGGTTTTGCAGTGCATAAACCTATCATAACAGAGGTTTTTCTATTAGTGTATATAATATCTACCACTAGTAACAAAGTACAATCCTGGGCATAGTACTCGGACAGCTCTTGCTTCCGAAGGATTCCAAAAATCACTGACCCAGAAATGCATTAATATGTAGTTATTGCCTGCTTCACAGCGCCCAACGTGGCGCCTCCATCCTACCAACGAGAATCGGCAAGAAGAGACCAGAGCTAGCTAAAGTGTTCTTGGCCATTACCCTTAAAAATAAAAGTCATTTAATGAAGAGTCTGAGAAAAATGATTGAATGTTCGAAATGTGTAACATTTAAAGCAACCTTTCTTAAAGTATGGAACATAGTAACAGTTGGTCTCGACTTATTACGGTAAATGCAGCAACATTATTTTATTAATTACTGTACTCGATTCGGAAAGGTGCAACTCCGTAATCTGGTCATAGTTATGTGCCTCAGCAGCTACGCAAGAGGGAGGGCGATTGCCTAATGTGTTTCGGCCTTATTAGTTTATGATACTAAGTGTAAGTGTCTGCAGTGCTATGGTTTAGTTGCACTGTCAGTTATTTATTTTTACCGTTATCTCTCCTGTGTTCTCTCCAACTCACCAGTGTTACCAGATTAAGTGGTTTGCGATATTTGTGCTATTTATAATGACATTGTGCTCCAAAAATGGCCTTGGGCGGGTCGATTTACAGAAAGGGTTTTATAGAACAACTTGTGTTTGGGCGTGTGATTTTGCGGAGTCAGCGGATGATTGCCGAGCATAATGCCAATCAATCTGGCAGTATGACAAAGCAGTGTATCCCAATCGGTCCCGAAACTGGCATACAAAAGTATATTAAACATAAACCAAACATCACCCGTGAAGTAAGTACAGTATGCGATTTGAGATCAAGACAGAATATCAAAAGATAAGTTGAGAGGTCAAGAATGCCCAAACGAGAATCTAAAAACGGTGGACAACGCCTAAAATACGCCAGTAGTTCTGAAGTGGATGTGCTGCTGAATGAAGTCAACAACAAACGTGCGGTCATATTCATTAGCGTCAGTTGTGCTTGACCCAGTTTCAGTGCATATTTATTAGGAAAAGAAAAGCCATGGAATGTACCGATATTACACATGAACCTGCATTCATTTTCTTTTATTTGATTTAGGGTTTCCGGTCAAAAAAAATTAGTAAAACCCTTTTCTAAAGTATAAAGCAATTGCACTCTTATTCTGAAGGGCAGCAACAAATCCGTTACCCGGAAGAGTTCAGTTATTATTGCCGGTTTCACAGCGGTTTGTCAACGTGGTTTATAACTACAACAGATGTCTTTATTTATTAAACACTAACCGATCTTAATAAATAAAACCAATTACAAAAAAACGATAAACACCGACTGCATCAATAATGGATTGCATAAAAGATGGATGGTTTACAGAAACATGTACGTTATGGCCTGGGCAAGCGATGAGTCTGCAAGTAGAAGAGGTTCTTTACCAACAAAAATCTAAATTTCAAGATGTCATGGTTTTCAAGAGGTCAGTAACGTTATAGTTAACTAGAAATTAAACTGTTAGTTAGCATGCCATTTAACGTTGGAGAGTTTGCTAGTATTTAGTTTGTTTAAAGTAAAAGAATGCCATATCCATTCATTAATAGAAGTTTTCATGTAGCTAGTTATTTGAAACGTGGGCAGTGTTGACTTGGCTATCTTCCTAGCTAGTTTGCTAACGTTTACTAGTTTTTAGCTTTGTAGCGATAGTTAGAAATTACTAGCTAACTAACAGTATATTCAAAGAGGAATATGTGCACGGCTTTGCCTTTTGACTTTTAGTGAAGTATGTTGGTATTTATTTTAGTTGTGGGTTTGTTTGGTCCCCCACTCACCCCTTCACTTTAGCGTTAACTTACTAGTTAGCCAACTAACCAAAGCAAACTTGACAAATGTCCTTAATCCAAATTATGTTGTTTGAATCAGTTGTTCATATAAGTACTTCGAGAACGAATAGAACACTGTATGCCTGGCACAATTTGTCTTCAAATGCATATGTGTCTCATCTTTTCAGTCATGACTTGTATTTGACGTCTTCAGCAAACCTATATCAAATCATTATCATGCTACCATACAGAATGTGTCACTTGATATGTCAAGTAATCCCACACTCATAATTTCAGCAAAACCTATGGAAATGTCCTTGTTCTGGATGGAGTAATTCAATGCACAGAGAGAGATGAGTTTTCCTACCAAGAAATGATAGCCAACCTTCCTCTGTGCTCCCACCCTTGTCCCAAAAAGGTATTGTCATTCCACATGCATTCTGCCATTATACTACAATCTTGTCTCTTAATTACTGAACTACAAGGGTTGCACTGGTGCTTGAGGCAAGTCACATTTAGGACTGCCAGGAAAGCTTTTTATACAAGTGCATAAAAATAACTTTGTAACTCCTGTAGATGAAGCCTGGGAAAAACCTGAATAGGGATGGGGACCACTCTAAATAAGTGTCGTTTTTCTTGAAGCTGGAAATCGCAAATTAAAACCCCTTCAGAATGTATACGTGTGCCAATTCTGTGTTTCATAGCATTCTACTGAATTTATTTTCTATAAATACATGAATGTATACTCTGCAAATTGAACAACTCGGCAACATTTCCTAAACTGTCTTTGACAGAACATGACACTCTTTGAAATCTCTGTTACAGGAATGTGCAAGAGGATTCTTCAAATGTAACATCTAATCTAGAATTATTGCTTGCTGGAAGCCCAACAGTTCTTTGCAATATTGAAATTATCCAGGTCTCCCAGGGAGGTGCATGATAATGACCGTATTTCTTGTCATGGCTGTGCGACTTTAGTCAATGGATATAAACAACTAATGGTTAAGAATCTGCACATGCTTTTTTCTATTGTGACCGTTCAGGTATGACACCATCAAATCCGCCCGCTTAAACAATAGAGCAAATCTTAACTGGTGATAAAGGTCGACAACTATTTGGGATTTCTTTTTAATGGTGGAACTTACTAACAAAATACAATTGTGCTGCACTTCAGCTCTGATTGCTATTTTATTGTGCCAGGTACAGTATCCTGGACAGATCATTTTGGGAGAGGTTTAGCATTTTGGTGTCACTTTATTCTAGGAATTCATTCCCTTCTCTTTGCAGGTCTTAATTATAGGTGGCGGTGATGGTGGTGTCCTGAGAGAAGTGGTAAAACACCCACTAGTTGAATCAGTGGTTCAGTGTGAAATTGATGAGGTATGTAACAAACACTGAATTGAGTCATGATTTGTTTTCATTTCATTGAGTGGTAACTCAGACCACACAAGTGGGAAGTTTGTCCTTAAAGTTATTTGCACTTTGTTCTTCAGGATGTAATCAATGTTTCAAAGAAGTACCTCCCTGGAATGGCAAAAGGATTCTTCAGTCCCAAACTTACTTTGAATGTTGGAGATGGGTTTGAGTTCATGAAACAAAACCAGGATGCCTTTGACATAATTATTACTGATTCTTCTGACCCTGTTGGTATGAAAATGACGATGTTTTTGTAATTACTCTGCTCCAAAAAATTACTGGGACTCTGCAATCACACACATCGGGTCTCGATGAAGGAATTATATTAAATATAAAACTCTTTACTGTACATTGTGTATTTAATTTAGAACAAAATGACATAACAACGGTCAATGGAAACCAAAATATCCAGCCAATTGAGGGCTGGATTCAAACTCACCTAAAATCAAAGAAAACAATTGAAATCACAGGTTGTTTCAATTTTATGTGAATTTCATCACTGCAACACATAATGTGACTCAGTAGTGAGTATGGCTGCCACGTGCCTGTGTGCACTCCAGACAACATCTAGACCTGCTCCTGATGAGGTGGCAGATGGTGTCCTGGGCGGGATCTCCTCCCAGACCTGGATCAGTTTATCAGTGAGCTCGATGGACCCATGTGTAACTTCCCAGAGGTTCTCAAGTGGACTCAGGTCTGGGGAACGTGAGGGCCAGTCAAAGACATCAGTTACTTTGATGTCATTGGGGGTTATCTTGATATTTGATTTGGGGTGTTGTCTTGCTGGTTGTTGCCTGTTGCTCTTTGCATTTTAATTTGCACCAAAACAAGTGACATTGATTCACAATCACATATGCTTCCTAACTGGACAGATTGATATCCATGACGTTTAATTGAGATGATGTTGGAGTGTGATGATTGTATTCCCTTAATTTATTTGAGCAGTGTAGTATACACACATTTGTTTAAGAAAATGAATATACCCGTTATCAACTAACATAACAATAGCAACCTAAGTGTTCATCTTTCTTAAAATATAATAGTTATCTACATTTTTCTTGATGTTGTAGGACCTGCAGAGAGTTTGTTCAAAGAGTCCTACTATGAACTCATGAAGACTGCCTTACGAGATTCTGGAATTCTTTGTTGTCAAGGTGACATGATTTCTACTGACACGTCAGTCCCACATTAGAACTTTAGTACAAAGAAAGATTGTGATGTGTGCAATTCACAGAAAAGCCACATTGTTTGAAGTGACAGCTGAACTACTCTTGTCAGGAAAGCTGTGGCCTTCCACATCACCTATCATTGAAAGATTGCTGAAATGAATAAAAAATTGGTGAGGGAAGTCCCAATGTTGATTTGCACTAAAAGTTGCAAAGCAGCTGATTTATAGCCCTGGGGGAAATCAGAAAGATTACACAGCAATGTTAGCTTTAATATATATTGTATAGTGGTTATATGTTACGTTCAAGTTCAGGCTTTATTGTAGTCTGGTAAATCATTCGATTGTGCTGCTCTGCAATTTATAGTGACAACCTAGATTATGCAGATAGTCATGACCCCAAGGTGTTGCGTTTCTCATTGGAAAATGATATTATTCGACTCAAGGAATTTTTAGGTGTTGTCAGGAACATGACCAAAAGGGTATTTTTCTACACTACGATGGAGCGTAAACTAGCGAGAGGGAATTTTTTTAACTCCACCTCAATTTTCCTCAGTAGTTACGAATGATTAATGTCTAACTTGGAACTGAATATAGCAAAATAAGTGTACTAACACTACGTGGGCCTGTTTAAAATCCCGTAGGAGAGTGTCAGTGGCTCCATTTGGAGCTGATTAAAGAGATGCGGACCTTCTGCAAGACGCTGTTTCCTGTTGTGGATTATGCATATTGCACCATTCCAACCTACCCCAGTGGCCAGATTGGCTTCATGCTCTGCAGTAAAAATTCTGTAAGTGTTTGTATCTTTGTTCTTGTTTTCCTTTAGTTAGTTATTTCTTAATACTTTAACTTTATTCATTGTTCAATTTCAGATCCAAACTTAGTGTAGAGAAAGAAAGAAGAAGAAACACGCTTATTGTCTTCAATTATTAGCAAGGGCATTATGTTGCTTTCTTATTGTTTTTATGCTTTAATCGCTTGGAGATTTGATGGGAAGCTCCAGAAAATATGTTATATTGTAATTTGAAATAATATGAAAGCGTTAGTGGAAGGTTTGAAACGGTTATGTTTTAGTCAAATATTATATGTTTTGACTTTTTGCTGTAAGTTAATGTTACATATTATTTGTAAGTACATTATTTCAGCTGAATCAAATTCATGATCCCTTGTACTAATATGTTCCATTTAGGATGCATCACATACAGTCATTGCACAATTGTTACTTCTCTTGGTGTGACCATAGTTATGTGCCGCTGTCTTTCAGAGAGCAGACCTGTAAACGTGTAGATGAAAATACTGTAGGAACTTCAGGGATCTTATGCTAGAAGAAAAGTATGTACCGT
This sequence comes from Novumbra hubbsi, assembly GCA_016801125.1. NCBI lineage: Eukaryota > Metazoa > Chordata > Actinopteri > Esociformes > Umbridae > Novumbra > Novumbra hubbsi. The sequence continues at coordinate 14,540 of JACXGK010001187.1, read as the reverse complement.
ATTTTCCGCGCTATAAGGCGCACCGGATTAGAAGGCGCACTTTCAATGAATGACCAATTTTAGAATTTTTTTCATATATAGGGCGCACTGGATTATAAGGCGCATAAGATCTTGCAGTCAAACGTTTGACTGGGTTTGCGTTTAGCATCCACTAGATGTGCTAAAGGGAATGTCAACAAAACAGTCAGATAAAGTCAAACTTTATGAAGCGTTCTGACAACTACGTTCACTCCCATGGTAACGTTGTTCAAACGTTAATGTGCATATTAACATTATCTCCCAGCCTTGCTCACTCTTCTCCCAAACGTGGAGAGGAACTTTTTCCTAATTCAGTAAACACGTAGTAAAAGAAACAGTCTGATACCACTAAATCAAACGTTAGTGCATAACTCAGGGGAACTTTTCCCTAATTCAGTAAACACGTAGTAAAAGAAACAGTCTGATACCACTAAATCAAACGTTAGTGCATAACTCAGGGGAACTTTTCCCTAATTCAGTAAACACGTACCGTAGTAAAAGAAACAGTCTGATACCACTAAATCAAACGTTAGTGCATACTCAACACTGTTCAGTTACATATAAAACGTAAAGCACAATTTTTTCAGTTCATTCCCCGTCCACAAATCCCTCGAATTCTTCTTCTTCAGTGTCCGAATTGAACAGTTGGGCGACTACGGCATCCAACCTGCCCCGCTTCCTCTCGTCATTATCCAAGTCAGTTTCGCTGCTGTTGCCTGGCAGTTCAGAGATTATTCCTGCCTTCGTGAAAGCTCGGATCACAGTTGAGACTGATTTATCCATACATGGATCCATATACAAGGCGCTCCGGATTATAAGGCGCACTGTCGTTTTTTTTTTAAATTAAAGGCTTTTAGGTGCGCCTTATAGTGCGGAAAATACGGTAGTTTATGATGCACATGTGGAGCACACATTGACTCAAAATATATATAGTAGCTTTGAGGCCTCAACCCTGTTCTCTGTAGTTCATTTTATAATGCCAGGGTTGTGGTAAGTGGCTATACATAAAAAAGAATTATTATTTAAAAATAATGTATCTTTAACGAGTTAACTCTAGTAATATCCCCTATTTTCATAGTCAGTTACTCACACATGGTGTAACAATACATTTTTGTCTGTATATAGCAAACAACATTCAGAGAACCTGTGAGAGAACTCTCAAGAAATGAAGTGGAAAGTATGAACCTGAGATATTACAACTCAGAGATCCACAGAGCATCATTCATCCTCCCTGAGTTTGCAAGAAAGGTAACTTTCATAATGTGTCTGATGTTCTGTTCATGTCACACTCTTCATACATAACATTCCCAAATGTTATGTGGGGGGGGGGGGGGGGGGGGGGGGCACATCATTAAAATGTTGTGGCATTAATTATCTGCGTCTTGCTTGTATGCTTTTCTTTTAATCTCTTCTCTTTTACTTTGCAGTCACTGAGTGAAGCATAAGTGCCTTGATGGACACAATCTTAATCATTGAACTGAATCTCTCTGGCCACCGATGCAACACCTCATCACAGCTGCTGCACTGAGCCCTGCCTTCACCAGGGAGGACTTGGTGAAGACGTACTAGGTGGAAAAGAAAGACCTCTTTTCCTTCCAGAGAGATAGTATTAATTCCTTACAGTGCTTCCTTCCAGTCTTAGACAGTATTTGTATTTATATGTTTTGGATTTTTTTGTCTTAATATTTAGAGGTTAACTCTTATGTCCACATCTAATATATAGAAAACAACATTCATACCATACTAGCAAGATTAAGGTACACGCAGCTGTAAAACCTGCCCATTCTAATTTAAGGATACGTATTCTTCTCCCCCCCCCCCCGTCAAGTCATTCACTGAATGAATTCAATGTGATCTCAACATTGCCTTGATTGTGTTTTTCCATGTTCGTTGTAAACACGGTTGTAGAACTGGTTTCTATCATGGCTTTCCTCCGGGCAAATATAGATGGTACGTTGGTTGAAAATGATGTATTATCCAAAATGCAAATGCTCAGGTCACAAGCTCAGTAGAGAACCTCACCCCTTTAAAATGTCAGCAAGAACAATTGTTTCACATAAAATATGTGAGTTGATTGAATACCGAAGAGGTACTGTACTTCAATTTTGTTGGCTGTTCATCTTTTGCTGTATCATCCAAGTTTTGGTAATATACATATGTTGATCTAATATGAAGTCCGATTCACGAATGTCAGAATGATGCTTTTTTCATTTCTTAGAGGCCTGCTTAGTAAGTAATGCAGGTTTTGTGAAATATTGCAGTATTTTGAGCTTCATTTAGTACATTTCCATAGTGTGTTAATACTGAAGCAGTATGTCCCAGGTCCAAGGCATTTGTTATACATGAGAGTCAAGGTTTTAACAAGAATTATAAAAAAAAAAAAATACTAATTGAGGTTACCTAGATATTTCCCATGTTTTTGTGTTAAAGCTACAAATGCCTCTTGTTTCAAAGCAAAAGACAGACTGCATGAAATTAGGAATCCATCCCAGTCTAGCTCAGGCATATATATTGTCAGTGAGTTGTTGCACTGAGGGTTACAGATGAATAAATGACTGTGATGAACCATTGATAGTCCTATTTCATATCTGAAGTTTTGTTTCCACTACAGACGGACAGGTAATATCAAAGGATGACCTGGTTCTCATAACTGCAACAGCCATTTTCAGTATCCATTTCTACATGCTTAGCTTTGTTCCCCATGTAATTAGAGATCTTCTGATGAATGAAGTCCGATAGTAATCATTTTTTGTTAGTCAAATAGTTTTGTTTTCACATGAATATGTCTTATAAGAAGCAGCTTTAGAATAGACACAAGTGCAAATCCCACCCATCCGGCCCTGAAGCAAATACTAGAAGTGTTTGAGTGTTTCCCAGTGCCGTTTGAACCCATTTAATATGTCCTGTGGATATTGTAAAGAGCACATGCCGTTCTGTACACCCCTGTAAATAATGATCTAGTTTGTTCCATGGTTACCAAAACATATCAAATAAACGCCATTATCATCCCACGTTTATACTGTTATTGACCTGGTAGCCCAAAGGTATAGAAATGGCAGAATTGGTCACTGATAAACCCTACAGTAAGGTAGAACGCAGTGGCTGTACACTAACTGCTGCTGACAACTCACACTTATTTGTATCTTACTCAGACCAACTGGGGAAGTGAGAGAGGACTGTATTTCAAAAAATACAAGCTTGTTGTTTGCAGCTGAAATATTTATATGTATAATATATGTTGATGTGATATAGCTTGGTCTTTTCCAGAACCTGTCAGTGTGATCAAACGCCACCCCGCTGCAGTTAAATGAACCTGGTGTTGTCTTGTCTTCAGGGGATGCTCTCCACTTCCTGCCTTTTAAATGTGGGGCTTAGCTGTCCAGGTAACTCCTTATTCCTAGGGTCCATCGGAGGGTTATTGCATTTCTGTTAATGCATTTGTTTTTACATTTTTAAATGCAGTTGGTTTCAGTTAGTCTAAACTGTTTTAGATGGTTTTAGTTAAAAAAAATGTAATTCATTAAAGAAAATGTTTTGTGTAATATTGTTTGTCATGTAAATGAGAAGTTATTTGTGCTCAAGTTCTGTTATATGTTGCCCTGAGGAAAACAAAGACTTTTTGATCAGTTCTGTGACAACACCTTATTACATCATACTTATATAAACATTATGTGTACTCCGCTTTAAAAATACAATGTGTTACCCCCCATTACTGATGGTTAAATGTTCTGACCGTATAATAGTGATAGCTGATAAATGTAAATATAAGCTGCTGATTAAGAACCGGTTTTTATTTACAAAGACAGCCTTTGCAAATATATTACAAATCCAAGACAACATTCTGTTACACAATTCGATAGAAACAGTCCAGTGCAATAATAAACATTATGCACAATGGAGTAAGCAATAGTTCATTACAAGATGAAATCTGTTAACAAATTTACAGATGGATTAAGTGCATAGGTCCTAACTATCTGAGGTGATAATATAAAAACAAATGAAATAAGGTGCAACGTTGCTCACCTTACAATCTGGTGAGGTGCTTAGCAAGTGCTGTGATCTGTGAGCAAGTAAGTTTGATTTTGAACAAAAAAGGGGAGATGAAAGTGAGTCGTTGAATCTTCTGCAATTCATTCCAGTCACTGGCAGCAGAAAACTGAAAAGGATGACAGCCAGAGGAAGTATTGACTTAAGGGATGACCCGTGTGAGATATCGTCCAGAGTACAGCGTAGAAGTTGTGGATAAGCCTGGACCCGTGGAGTTGTGTGTGCAAGAAGGGCCAGTTGGCTAGTGTGCAACGATCACAGAGATGAGTGTTTTTGGCTGCACTGGTGACAAAGTCAGTGTGCGTTATGGGTGAATGGCCCAGTCATTTTATTGGTTCAAAATTGGAATATAAACTAAAATAAAAAATATTGATGATGACAGCATAATCTCCCATAGGCTCAAAGTGGGATTTTATACACAATATAACGGTTAAATAAATACCCAAACAATCTTATATCAATTAAAATAATAATCTTGAGAGTTGGTTCATATGTCAATGTTTTACTAGTTACTTTCCCTCACCTATAAAGTTGTGTAATGTCAATTAGCTGCATTTTAAATTTGTAATCCTTAAAACAAATGTGTATTTCCCTTTTGTATTTTATTCCTAGTTGTCTGACAGTGTTGCACAATGTTGAATGTGCTTTGGTGTTTTAAGGCCAGAGGACAATAAGAAAGGATACTTTTGTCTCTGAGGACAATAAAACACTACTAGCATGTGCAACTGCCGTTCATGCATTGGAAACTCTACAACACACACATATCCAAAGTGCTAGGCTACATATTTTCTTCCAGGACATCTTTGATGTCGGCAGCGGTCCACAAGAACAGCTGTTCTTGACATATTATTGCACAGCACTGCAAATGCTGTGCCTTGGATACCGCAGATGCCTGGCTGCATGGTGCATTAATACTACTATTGTGATGAACAATAGCACAGTAATTATTGCTCCAGTTATTTGTCACGAACAGCGGCAAAGATTCAGCAATGTAGGTTGACAATGGATCAAATACCTAATGGATACCTATACAATGTGTATGTACCAGCCTGTCTTCCCCTATGGCCTGCTAAAGCATGCTATTTTATCAAAATCCCACTCTATCCTGAATAAAGCATACCCCTATAATAATAATCAGTTTATAACACTGGTTGGTCTGTATGATGCTAGTCCAATGTATGTCCACTCTGTTTTATTAAATTATTTGTAAACAAAATAGCCAAATTCTTTACAAACACCCTTTCAAAAAGATTTCTCTCCAGCCCCATCCTTAGCTATTTACCAAACCAAGTGGTGGGATGTCAGCCATTTCTGTTTCAAATCCCATATGGCTCCTTCGATGCATGGATTACATTTCCATTTCATCTGCTATTGGCCCAGAGATATTTCCTAATTATGTATTTGTGATTGGCCTCAGGGCTGTAATAGCCATGACAACATTTATGGTATTAATATCCCAGTTCATTTGATCACCTGACTTGTGTGCATTTAGAGAGGAAATGCTAGTGGTTAGCATTAGCATGGCTTTTCTACATGAACAACATCCCGAGGCAAATGTAAGTCTACATTTAACATCTTATATATATATAAATATTATGCTGCTAGTGTTCCCAGTATTGACATCACCACTGTGTGATGTGGAACCTCTGAGGCAACCCCACGTCAGCCTATTTGATATTTATGTACACGGGCCCAAATGAATTCCCCATGGGGCCAAACTGAGATTCTTTCCTTTTTTACACTTCAAGGCATCCAAATATGAATATATGTTGAAATTGGCGTTCCCGGAGATAGATTGGGGATTCGGCGTATTAAGGATTTGAGGCAACAGAGCTCAGTATTAAATTTACACAGTTCACCCTGAGAGAAACTTCAAACAGAACCATCAGCATGACACCCTGCCAAGTTCCTGCTCAAGTCTTTCTAATGGGAATGGTTTCATTTTCCTCTCATCAACAGCATATCACTTGGCCTGGAAACATTTATTTGACAGTCCCCTATAGTTGCATGCGCACACACACACAAAAGTTTCTCCCACTCCTCCATGCACAATGTTTTACAGCTTTGGGATGTTTGAGGGGTTTCTTGCATGCACAGCCCCACAGCATCTCAATTGGATTAATATTTGGGCTTTTACTTGGCCATTCCAGAATTCTCTATTGCTTTCTTTTAAATCATTCCTTGATGGATTTAATGGAATGTTTTGGGTCATTGTCATGTTGCATTTCCAGATCCGCTTCAGCTATAATTTTCTGACAGATGGAAGTCTTTATATAATGACTGTCATACATTTTTCTCAAACACCCTCTGATACAATAAAGAATTCATAGTGTAATCTATGATAGTGAGCTGGCCAGGGTCTGCTGCAGCAAAGCAGCCCCCAACCATCACATTTCCTCCCACATGCTTCACAGTTGGTATGATGTTCTTATGATGCTGTCTTGGTTTGCGCCACACGTCTTCTGTTATTGTACCCAAACAATTCTACGTTTGATTCATCTGTCCAAAGAACAGACCAGAAGATCTTTGTCTAGGTGTTCTCTGGCATTATTAAGACCTGTGCGCACAGGCTAGCACCGTGCACATCGATTGGCATTCGTTAGAAAACGGAATTGGCAGACGCCTCGTTCTCTTTACAGATAATAGCAGCTTTCACACTGAGCACGTGACAGACATGAGTCTGGAGATGTTGTGGTGAACGTTATGCTGCCTGCAACATAATCCAGCATGAAGAAGTTCACACAAGTTGGAACATCCTGTGATTTTAGTAGTTAGATTTTCTGTGTTTAAATCCAGCCCTCAATCGGTTGGTGATTTTGGTTTTCCATTGATCGTTGTTACTCGTTCTCAAGAAATTACACAATGTACATTAAAGATTTTAATCTTTGATATATTTAATGTATCATGATCCGATTTGTGATTTAAGTGTTCCCTAATTTGTTTTGAGGAGTATATTTTAGGCCATCTTAAAAATATCACTGTTGCAGGCGTAATTTCCAGGGTTTTACCAGATATGTGGAACACACTACAATACCTTATGACTTCAGACAATAACAACTTGAAAAATATTATCCATGCCCATGAAAACAATTTTCACATTTCTGTAAACATAATCAAGCTCATATAAAAGAGTTCCTTGGTATTACCAGCCGTTCTGCCCAACATGTGTCCTGTATATTTTTCTGCATACAAGTCCTCAGACTGTGATATCAACTCCAACACCTCAAGATTGCAATTGAACTGTCTAGCGCCTGATATGCCTCGCAGCAATGCTCTGACTACAAAGGGTTTGTCAGCCTGTCTGTTTTCAGTTCACCATATGAGAATAAAGTGTTGTCAGACAACTAATGCATCTACCGTCAATGGCATTATATTCAACAAAACAACTCATGACTCTAATCCTTGGGAACTTTTTTTTATATTCTCTTTACAATATTTCCTTGACAGTAATATCAAGAGTGAATTACAATGGTGATTGCATATATATTCAACTTTTTTTTTACTGGTAATTGGGAATTTATTTTGAAACCCTGGTGTTGTAAGTACCATGCCTTTACCAACTGAGTTACGCAGGTTTAAAGCTATTCTATTTTGTCAAATTTAGAACCCCTTTTAGTAGTCTTTATATAATAACTGTTTTGATATAAGTCTGGCATAGAAGCTAATAACACATTCATACATGGCAAAGCAGACAGTCAAAAAAGTGCTCAAAGGAAATATGTGATGACGTCACTACTTTCCAAACCCACGCTATGAGTGCCTCTTTAGATAAACATGTGTATCAAACAACCTTTGATCATATTTTACAGTAAATATACACACTGCTCAGAAAAATTCAATTACATATCGGATCTTGATAAAGGATATCATTTAAATATCAAATTCTTTACTGTGCATTGTGTAATTTGAAAACAAAATGACGTAACAACTGTCAATGGAAATTGATTGAGTGCTGGATTCAAACTCACACCAAAAATCTAATAAACATTTGAAATCACAGGCTGTTGCAACTTGCATCATGTTATCACATTGGGTCTGAGGATTTCCTCCCGGTACCTAACAGCAGTCAGAGTATGGAGGTCTGTGTTACTGTCCGAGGATATGCCTCCCCAGACCATCACTGACCCACTGCCAAATGAACCGCTAATGGCGGACCTGCCAATTATAGTGTTCTCTGGCAAATGCCAATAGAGGTATTGCACGGTATTGGGCTGTGAACACAAGTCCCGCTAGAGGATGTCGGGCCCTTAGGATGTCGGGCCCTTAGGATGTCGGGCCCTTAGGATGTCGGGCCCACACTAGTAGCCCGCTGGAGGTCATTTTTTAGGGCTCAGCCGGTGCTTCTCCTGTTTCTCCTTGCACCAAGGAGCAGTTACCGGTGCTGCTGTTGGGTTGATGCCCTTCGACTGCTTCGTCCAGCTCTCCTTGTGTAATGGCCCATCTTCTGGTATCTCCTCCATGCTCTTGAGACTGTAATGGGAGACACAGTTAACATTTATTCTGACAGCACATGTGGATGTGACATCCTGGAGCAGCAGAAATGCCTGTGCAACCTGAATGGGCTGCTGGTACCGCTTCATGCTTCTAGTCGTGAAAATGACACTAGCGAAACGCAAAACCAGCGAAGAATCAGTTAGGAAGGATAAGGAGGGAGCAATTGTCTGTGGCCACCACTTGAAAAACCATTCCCCTTGGGGGGTTGTCATGCTGTTGCCTCTCCAGTGCACCTGTTGTCAACAAAACGGATGACATGACTCACAATCGCAATGCTTTCTAACTAGACAGATTGATATCCCAAGTTGAATTACCTTGGTGTTATACTGTGATGTTTCCTTAATTGTTTTTGAGCAGTGTACATACAATTACCGTCAATGTATTATTTTGGTATTGACGTCTGAACATTCTTCAGGCACATGACGTGTTAACGTCTAGGTATTAGTCAGTCGGTTAAATGTTTAATCACTCCATTTGCTTTCCTCTGACCCTCGCCCTGGCGTCATCCACCCCCCACTTTTTGCGTCAGTGGTGCCAGGGAGAGAGGGCTATAAAGGAGCGGGAGGCTTTGAATGCCAAGTTTAAGAGTCAACGTTGCTTTACTAATCTGTCCAAGGCAACCCGTGCACCTTCACTCTCCACCACTCTCCGCTCTCACACTGAACTGGCAGCACTTTGAGGTCTCCCTCCCGTTTACTTTCTCTGTGCATCTCTTAGTTTCCTGTCTGCCGGTCATCCGCTGCCGTATCTCTCAGCATGCAGCTCCTGGTGATTTTAGCGTCTCTCATGGGGGTTCTGCACTGTGTTAGATCCGCCGTGCTTCCTGCAGAAGAGAGGAGCCCACTACTAAATAGTGTGAGTAGACCATGTTTTTGTATTATTAACAAATCAGACTGTTTTACTATTCATCAACAATGTTTATTTTTATTTAATGGGTTAAATAATTTGATTAAAAAAAAAAACTTTAGGGATTTGCACTGATGTATTTTCAATGAATGTTGATTCATGCAACAATACAATAACATATTTGTTTTTGTTAACATATTTGTTTTTGTTTTTCCTGTTAACAGGTGTGAAATTTTAAAAGGGCTTTTTTTATATAAAACATATATATTTGAAAATTGGTTCCTCTGCTAATATTATTAAAATATTCACATACAGTAGGAATATTTAAGGGATATTTCGTTTTTAAAGGTTTATTTGGGTATTTGGGTTTTATTTATTATTCATGCACAAGCCACGTACTGCAGATGCCGGACAAAGCAAAATAAATGCTTCAAAATGTCCCCACAATAAACTACACAAAATGTAATTTCCATGAGGTCTACAAATGCTTTCAAATGCAAAAGCACTGATACTACCAGCAATTCCGCTATTATCATATATATCGCTCAAAGAGTTTACTTCCTGCTTTGCCCTTGTCTTGTAACGTATTGTTTAATCTGCACACTGGTAGTCGTTTCTCAATACTAATCAAATCTCGAAGCCAGTTTCTAGCTCTCCATTGTTTAATACATTTTCACATATTTGTAGCCAAGCAGTCTAAGTAGATATGAAAGTAAAAATGACAATGCATTTGCAAGCTATTTATCTTTAAACTAGTGGTGTTCGTAATAAATCATCTTCTAATTATTTGAAAGGGCCGATTCAAATAATGTACAAACCCTTTGGTATACAGGATGTTATGTGGAGACAGTTAAGAGTCAGTATGTGGCTTGTGCAGATAACCAGACAACCAAATGAATAAATCAGGATGACTCCTCAACGCTAAAACTAACTGAACAATGAGGGGGAGCTCGCCAAAAAAGGGGTATTCTTTTATTTTAATACACGCAGCCTCTCACACATTTTCTGCCCCTCTTTTAGGAATTGAGTAAAGAGCGCAAAGAGCTTATTCTCAAGCTGGTGTCCGGCTTGCTAGATGGTGCGTCAGACGACAACATGTTGCCCAGAGACATGTCCCCCATGGAACTAGAAGACCCCCTTGAGTCTCGCCTGGAGGAGAGGGCTGTGTACAACAGGCTATCACAGTTGCCGCAGCGCGACCGCAAAGCCCCCTGTAAAAACTTCTTTTGGAAAACCTTCACCTCCTGCTAACAGCGACAACCAGTCAGCCACGCTATGCTCCTGTTGACCACCAAACGCAACACAATCCGACCCAGACCCAACGCGAACTGTGGTGGAACTGACCTGTACATATCCACCCAGTCAGAAAAACACTCTCAATAGACTTTGAGACACTGACAGTGTGTATGTTTTGATTGTTGATCTATGTCTCTATTCATGGATGTATTTATTAATTTCAGGAGATATAAAAACAATAAAGCATGATTATGGTATTTGGTGTTGGGTGAAAAGTGTCTCTTTTTTTACTTTTATCTATGGAAGAACTCTCTGGATGTGTTCATTCAATTGTTAGATAGTATGCATATATGTATTTTAAAATACTGTAATGCACCTAATATTTTTGTTCTGAATTCTAGAACAAACTTAAATAAAATGTACAAAAACAATATGTTGTGATTGTGGGAATTGGGGACGGTCCATACTCACCTGACGTAGTATAATTTGACGAGATGGATATAGATCAGCAATAGTACGACTTAATCTGTTGGTGAAATGGGCAAATTGATGTTTCAATTAGTTTAAGTCGTCTGGATGGGTCGGCATTTAATCTGTAAACATTGTCCGTTCTAGTTAAGTTTATACTAATGCATTTTTATTTTATTTCCTAAACAACAACACAACATACAATACTTTACACTCTCTGCTCAACTGAATTTATTTATTTTTGTTTGAAAAGCATATCCTAAAGACTAGATGATATATCATCAACATCAAATGTCTTTGTGATAATATTCAAATTACATTTGAAGAATCTAATTCGTGCAGCGGTGGACAATTCACCAAAAACATTGCCCTTTTCATTATAGTTTTCCTTTCTCATGACCAATACGTATATTTCTGACATTAATACGTATTTCAATATGTATTTTTCTATTCCCAATATCATTGTAATTCGTTATGTTATATTATACATACAGAATATGTAGTCCAATAAATGTATGTAAAAACAATTAACATTGTTTACAAACATAAACATTTCAGATAAATGAATGCAACCATTTTGGGGTATTTCTTCTTTGGTTCATCAAAAGATCGTAATATCTTTAAACATATCTAATATGTTTTTAAAGGTAAAACATATTAGACTATTTATATTACCATTCTAGACTTTTATACCAAAAGAAATGAAGGCAGTCGGTATTGTATACATGTAAAACATGGTAGCAGAATGAAAAAACACACTGTTTATGTCTGAATGTTTTTTGTGGACTAAATTCACTTTTTATGTGGGTGCATTGATCTTTGTTTATTCATGGTCACATGTTGAGAACAATGGTTCAGTGAATTATTGCTGCTCATAAAGCATGTCAGTAAGGAAAGGACAATGTAGTCACGTCTGTTTGATATTATGTTTTTCAGTATTTATTCTCCTGTTGTTTTGCTAAAGGAATTTATTGGTTTGTACCTTTTAACATATCATTATATCATTATAACAGGATCTTCCTATGTAATGACATAGGAATAGGTTTGCAGGGGTATTCGTTTTTATACAATTGGAACAAGACCTATACAATTATAGCTCCACTTGCTGAAGGTTATTCCAAATGGTTAAATTCAAACTTAAAACCATCTTATTTTTTCCACCGTGTAGCATTTGTTTTTATTTACGTTTGCTAGTCACAAGGGAATGACCAGCCGCTGTAAACATGGTCCACAAGCTTATAGTTTCTCATTGAACAATTTACAATTTGCTTGCATCTAGGAACATCTTGTTAACAATGAATATTAAATGACCAATGATGTTCAATGTAGAATATGGTTGCTTCATTTCAACCAGTGACCCAATCAGCACATTGGCTGTGGTCCCACTCTTGATGAAATGTAAACTGCAGCCAAAATGATAGAACTTTTGTAGGGTGAATAGTTTGCAGTTAATGTAAATTTGTCAGGAAAGTCAGCAAGGTCTGAATTACACGGTTTTGTGACGTTCTTTCAACAACCTGGATTGATGTAAAAAAAGACTCAACCATCAATAGATTTGTTGCAAATTTATCATTTGCAATCGATAGGGTCCAGTTTAAATCGATATAGTCCATTTTAAAATGATAGGGTCCAGTTTAAATCGATATAGTCCATTTTAAAATGATAGGGTCCAGTTTAAATCGATACAGTTCAGTTTGAATCAATACGGTACAGTTTAAATCGATATGGTCCAGTTTAAATCAATACGGTACAGTTTAAATTGACAAGGTTACGTTTTTATCGGCACGTTCATGTTTGAATCAATATTATACAGTTTAAATTGATACAGTCTAGTGTAAAACAATATGGTACCGCTTAAATCAAAACAGTACAGTTTAAATTGATATGGTCCAGTTTAAATCGATACGGTACAGTTCAAATCGATGCGGTACAGTTCAAAACAATAGGGTACATTTCTAATCAATATGGTACAGTTTAAATCAATACAGTACAGTTTAAATCAATACTGTCCAGTTTAAATCAATACGGCACATTTTAAATCCCATTACATTTCTCACAATCGCTGTTTCAAACCATCTCAAAGGTGTTCAATGGGGCTGAGGCAGGCTTTGTGCCGGCCCTGATCTCCTCCACACCAACTTCATTGAACCATGTCTTTATGGTCCCACAGGGGCACATCATGCTGGAACAGGAAGGGTTAGTTCCAAACTGTTGTCACAAAATGTATTGTCTAAAATATCTTTGTATCTTGTAGCAATAAGAAGACTCTTTACTGGATCTAAACCCTAAAACACAGATAGGCTTGTGTACAGCTGCTCGGCCATTGAAACCCATTTAGTGAAGCTCCCGAAACACAGTTTTTGTGCTGATGTTGCTTCCAGGGGCAGGTTGGAACTCTGTGGTGAGTAGTTTTTTCATGCTTCAGCACTCTCCAGCCCCACTCTGTGAGTTTGTTTGGGCTACCACTTTGTGGCTGGGCTGTTAGTCCTAGATGCTTCCACTTCCCAATTATAGTACTTACATTTCACCGAGGCAGATCTGGTAGGGAAGCAATGTTTGTCGTTAATTGAGTGTATTTTGACATCCCAACTACAGTGTGGACTAAGCCCCCATTGTCTTCCAATCCTTTACATGCTCATGGAAACCCACATCATCCCAGTGCCCAAGTTAACGTGTCTTAATCATCATCATCATCAAGTGCTTCGAGTGGCCAGTCATGGCTTACATCAAAGGTAGTTAGCCAGGATCGCTGGACCCACTCCAATGTGTACACCGCCACAGCAGAAGATTCCCTTTACATGGCTATCCAAACAGTATTAACACACCTAAAGAAAATAAACACATGTCTATTTTAAAAGGATGTTCATTGAATATAGTTCAGCAGAGTCTATTTTGGCAGCTTTTTAATACTTTTTGTCATGTCCATGTTAATCAGTCTCCTATTACTCTGGACAACAGGACTACTGAAGACTGTCCGATTGTGCACATAATGGAAGTAAGAGATGGCATAAATATGCATAATTTCATAAACAATTTCTCAATTGAAATGACAGACTTTTAGTCACATTTTAGTATTAGAATTTGTTCTATGAAATATTTCATAATAAGGCTGCTTCTTACCGCCCATCAGGTGCACAACCAAAAGGAGTCTCCAACCACCTAAGTGCTGTTGGCCAGAGTGTTAGTGTCAGAGGTGGTTCAGGAAGTGGACCAATGCGCAGGCGGTTGGCTCAAAAAGGCTCTTTATTGCTACTGGATTTTACCAGGGTGTAGTATAAATGACTACGACCGTATACACATAACAGGAAACAATCACGGACACAGAGACAAGACACACAGGGGATTAAGTAGCCAACTACATTAGATGCAGCTGGCGGGTAATCAGGAAGGGTGTGTTCACAGGACATGGGAAAACAGGACATACGAGTACG
>JACXGK010001186.1:0-75642 GCA_016801125.1 Novumbra hubbsi | reverse complement strand
CACAAACAATAAACCACACCGGGTGTGGCTAGAAATGAACCTAAGTAGGCTCCCCAATCAGAGTCAACTGAATGCAGCTGCTCTGACTGGGGAGCCCACAATGGCATGGAGATGGCTAGAGGCCTCTCCATGTGCCATGCCCTGAATGGGAGCCCCAAAGCACAGAGATGGCCAGGGGCCCGCATCCAGGACATGACACCCCCGCCCGCTTTGCAACGTCCATATCTGGGTAGATTTCTCTGTGGGTTCAACACCCTCGCTGTAATTCATTAGGAGTTCCAGGACATTATGATCCCATTTCTCATATCGGGGCTCTGCCCTCTTACATTAACGGAAATATAGTGATCTATAATTCAAGTGGTAGATATACACAGCAGGAGTCTCTGGTGCGTACCTGTTCAATGACATTGTACAGTGTAGCCGACGTGTTGTTAGCTAAGATGCGTAGTCCCCCAACGATAGATTTCTGTGATGTGTTTCTACTTGGGTCTGCCCTTATGACGGTATAATCATTCATGTTTACATCTGGGTTCTCCAGGGAGCCATGTGCCAATAAAGCAAATTGAGCTGCGGATACTGAAGTCCTCTGTAAATTTGACTCTGGCTGATCAGTAATAGGTTAAATACTGGGAGTGGGCGGGGGCTACCTCTGCTGCATAGTCTGTTTTTTGATATGGCCCTTTGAGCTCCGCTTCCTGATTTTCTGCTGCTTCACTCCTAGACACCACTCAGGCAGTAGTCCTATTATTTCCTCATGTTCAGTCTGAACAACAATCAGAATAACAGGGCAACATACATCCACTTTCAAACACATCACACGCTAGTTTCCTTTTAACCACCGTTTAGCGATTGGACTCTAAAACCTTATAAACAACAAAAACAAATGCGGAAGTGCCGCTTTATCAGGCAGCAGTGACGTGTCTCCCAACGTTTTAAAAAAATACCCTGTCTTTGTCTCTGTCCTCATCCATGTTATCATCCTTGTCCTCGTCCACCTGGTTGTCCCTGTCCTCATCCACCTGGTTATCTTGGTCCTCGTACACCTGGTTGTCCCTGTCCTCATCCACCTGGTTGTCCCTGTCCTCGTCCACCTGGTTGTCCCTGTCCTCATCCACCTGGTTGTCTCTGTCCTCGTCCACCTGGTTGTCCCTGTCCTCATCCACCTGGTTGTCTCGGTCCTAGTACACCTGGTTGTCCCTGTCCTCATCCAACTGGTTGTTCAGCAGAATTTTGCCTATAAACTCTGGACACAGCCCACCTGTATTTATTAACCCAGTGATTATCTGAACATGCAACCACATTGGCCAAAAAAGGCAGTCAGAACAACATTGGCCAACCCTCGGAACCTGGGTCCTCTCTTGGCTTCTTCCGAAGTTCTGACCATACTTTAAAGTTTCTCCTAGCCACTGTGCATACATTTGTCATTGTTGCTGAATCTTTGGGGGTTTAGGCTGTCTTTTGTTATAAGCACTTTGCTGCTGATGTATAATGGGCATTAGAAAATCTATTTTATCGATTGATTGAGTTTCAGTATAACAAACCCTTGGTGTGTTAAAATGATTTGGCTACTTTGAAGTCTTTCTATCCTATCTATCCTCTCTTCTTCAGAACATGTTTGGTGATAAGCCGCCCATCCCTGAGTATAAGGTAGCAGCCATTCAGAAGTCCCGATTCATTCTCCTCCACTACGGGACCTTCAAGGCAGGCTGGGATTGGCTAATCCTTCTGGCTACCTTCTATGTGGCAGTCACTGTGCCATATAATGTGTGTTTCACTGTGGTGGGGGGGCGGGACAAAGGGACCTCCGCCCCCCGCAGTCCCCCTAGTGTGAGTGACATCTTGGTGGAGATCCTCTTCATGCTGGGTAAGGACACAAGGGAGAGGGCTAATAATACTCCAACAATATTCCAACAACCTCTTAACTTTATTCTAACAATACTAACATTACAATAAAGTACAGAGTGAACTAGACCCTTGCAGGGTCTCCATTATATTGCCTTGATGTTTGCCTACATTCCATCCAAGAATACTTATTTTTCCTCCAGGTGCTCAGAAAATATTCTGGGACAAAACAGACAGTAGTACAATTGAATGAAAGTAAATGCTTATGAACACATTTGTTCATTATTACCAGCCCCTGGAGGAAACTATTACTATGTTTGTCTCTCTTGGTCTGTCTCTTTCTCTATTGTTGTCTTTGTCTTTTTGTCTTTCTGTCGCTCTCTATGGTTGTCTTTGTCTTTCTGTCTCTCTCTATGGTATCTTTGTCTTTCTGTCCCTCTCTATGGTTGTCTTTGTCTTTCTGTCCCTCTCTATGATTGTCTTTGTCTTTCTGTCCCTCTCTATGGTTTTCTTTGTCTTTCTGTCTCTCTCTATGGTTGGCTTTGTCTTTCTGTCCTTCTCTATGGTTGTCTTTGTCTTTCTGTCCCTCGCTATGGTTGTCTTTGTCCTACTGTCTTTCTCTTTGTCCTACTGTCTTTCTCTATCTCTCTATTTCTGTTGCATTGTCATTTTAATATACATTTTTATTGGCATGGTAAATATGTTTTAATTAAATGACCGAAGCTAGTGTGTCTCTTTTTCTCTTTCTCTTAGCAAACTGATGAGCGCAATTAAAGTTAACTAACTGCAGTATTAACGAGGCATCTCCAGTCAAATTAAATGAACCCCTTGCAATGGACCATTTCTCTCAATTGTTTTGGACATGTAATAGCCTTTCTAAATACATTCGGTCCTATTTACCATTTCACCATAAACCAAATGTATTAAAGTCCATAGAGCCAAACCCTCAGTAAACCTAAGAGACCCATCAGCAACGTGCAGTGTGTATCTCATTTTTCCTTTGTGTTAAAAACTAATGCATCCTTGTTGTTTTACAGATATCGTGTTAAACTTCCGGACGACATTTGTGAGCACATCAGGCCAGGTGGTATATGACGCTCGCTCTATCTGTGTGCATTACGTCACCACCTGGCTGTTTGTTGACCTCATCGCTGCCTTGCCCTTTGACCTCCTCTTTGCCTTCAATGTCAGCGTGGTGAGTGGGTGTCACGTAACAGATTGACAAAGAATGGTCATATATTGAATATTAATACAACTGTTGATGGGGAAGTAATAGTGTGAAAAGTGATATTTTGAAAGTGTTGGATTAAAAAGGAAAAGATTGAAAAGTAATTGATGGTGACTTTGGTTGGTATAACCTTGTGGGGGTTGGGGTCAGTTAGTTCCATAAATAACTAGAACTACATTTCCATTCAGGATGCAGAATAACTGACTGCTATGATATATTTTCTCATAAAAACATTTGTCTACAGAGATTTTAAAAAAGTACACTCTGAGAACAAAGGGTTCCAAAAAAGTTATTTGTCGGTTCCTGTGAGAAAACCCTTTAAAATATGGATGGATTCCAGGCATAGCTTCCTGCATCCCAATGCTGGCTTGCCTTTGAAGCTAAACAGGACTGGTTCTGGTCAGTTCCTGGATGGAATATCAGATTTTGGTAGAGTTGTTGAAGGGCCTGATGAGACAATGTTCCCCCTGGTCCAAGGCCGTAACTACAATATATATTGTGGTGGACAAATCCGCCTACATTTTCAAATATGCTGAAATACTTCCCCTCCCCCCAAAATATTGTTTTATAAATTATAAATAAGTGCTATGCTTTGACAGGCAATAATGCACAGCCGTCCGGAATAATAATTAGCAAATGTAAACATAATCATGAATAAACGTAACAAATTGCCATAATTATTACAACACATTCTTGTTTTTGGTATACTGCAGTTCTGTAGAAGCCGTTAAATCTATGATAAAATCTATGTCAAGCATTGTCTCTCTATTTTCATTACTTTCAAATGTATCGATTGGGATAGTTTTAACATCAATGCGTAATTTGGAGCTGGAACTGTAATTGTGGAAATAAATAATATTTTGCAGTGAGCAAATTAGTACCAGTCATATAAGGAAGTATACAGTAGTACAAGAGGGTTGTCAATGTAATTGATATAATAATCGTTACCATTCAGATCAGAAATGGTTAGTAATTTACTCCTGAACAACATGGCAAGAAACACCACTTGTTTACTAATAATAATTCTTGTTCACTCTGGTGCGTTCAGAATAAAGAGAAAGAGGGTAAAAGAGAGAGTCCCACTGAGGTTAGGCTTATGCACAGGTACCACTGAGGTTAGGGTTAGGCAGAGGCCCCACTGAGGTTAGGCTTATGCACAGGTACCACTGAGGTTAGGGTTAGGCAGAGGCCCCACTGAGGTTAGGCTTATGCACACGCCCCACTGTGGTTAGGCTTATGCACAGGTACCACTGAGGTTAGGCTTATGCACAGGTACCACTGAGGTTAGGCTTATGCACAGGTACCACTGAGGTTAGGGTTAGGCCGAGGCCCCAATGAGGTTAGGCTTATGCACAGGTACCACTGAGGTTAGGCTTATGCACAGGTACCACTGAGGTTAGGGTTAGGCAGAGGCCCCACTGAGGTTAGGCTTATGCACAGGCCCCACTGTGGTTAGGCTTACGCACAGGCCCCACTGAGGTTAGGTTTAGGCACAGGCCCCACTGAGGTTAGGCTTATGCACAGGCCCCACTGAGGTTAGGTTTAGGCACAGGCCCCACTGAGGTTAGGCTTATGCACAGGTACCACTGAGGTTAAGGTTAGGCAGAGGCCCCACTGAGGTTAGGGTTAGCACAGGTACCTCTGAGGTTAGGCATAGGCACATATACCACTGAGGTAAGGTTTATGCAGGTGTCTCTGAGGTTAGGGTTAGGTCAAAGGGTTGGAGCAGGGAATTCTCTTTGTTTTCAGACTGAGGTAACAAGCAAGCAACTACGGTTCAGTGGCAATGATGGTCCTGGAGCAACATTAATTATGATGTTGTAGATACAACAACAACAGGGCGATATTAGATTGTGTAAATATTGAATCATACAAATATTTAAAGACATTCCCAGACCCCCCCAGCTGATTTGGTTCCCCATCAATGTTGACTCCATGGCTACGGCCTTGCTTTTTTCTAATGAACCTGACTTCTTAGGTTCCACGTAGAACTATCATGAGTTCTACGTGGACAGAAGAAAATATAAATCTATAATCAAAGGGGTTCCAGCTGGAATCCAAAGGGGTTCCAGCTGGAATCCAAAGGTGTTCCGGCTGGAATCCAAAAGCGCACTTAAAAGAGTTTTCCCAGAGGTACGGCCAAAAGAACCTTTTTAGGTTCCGTTTATTTCTGAACGCGCACCGAAGCTCCACCTGGTTTCCCGCTCCGCCTTGGGACCCAGGTGTCTCTGCGGATGCCTGTGACCTGTCCCTGTGTGTCTCCTCAGTACTTCGGGGTCCACCTGCTGAAGACCGTACGGCTCCTGCGTCTCCTCCGGCTGCTCCAGAAGCTGGAGCGTTACTCCCAGTACAGCGCCGTGGTGCTGACCCTCCTCATGTCCATGTTCGCCCTGCTGGCCCACTGGATGGCCTGCGTCTGGTACTTCATCGGACGGAGGGAGATCGAAAACAGCCCCAACTCTTGGGACATAGGTCAGTCCACATGAAACGCGGGGCTGTTGTGCGTTGACTGTTGCTAAACGCACGAGCACATTCAATTCGGGACACCGGGCGCCTGTCTCGCTGTTATTGAGGGATCTGTCAGAGGTTTTTAGGCTGAGATCGGATCGGTAAATTGCAGCCCTGGAGGATGAATCCTTTTTAGCATCTTCATTATCATCACAATGGCTGATTCTAACAAAGCCGAACCTCGTTAAGGTTCTACACTCAACACTCTCTACAATATCAGTGTACTTACATTTATATCAATTAACAGACAGTGCTATTCGGAATGACTTACATTAGTGAGTGTCTACGTTCCTTTTTCACTACGGCACACAAAACAGCAGGCAGAAAAGCACGTGCGTCTCGACTGAGAGCACGTACTCGGTCCTTAAATCTCCAGCCGATGAATCAGGGGTTGGAACTCCGTGCCTTCTGCCATCTAGACCTGCCAGATCCACCGCCTCTAGGGCCCTCACCTGGCCCCTGATCAACCCCGCGACCACAACCGCACATACCGGCTGATGAATGGGGAGAGTCTGGAAGTCATTTAGGGCCAAGTGCTGGTGTGCCATCCCTGGAAAAAGGGGCTCTAAAAACAAGCCCAGACGCGCACAGAAGCACGGACACACAGGGGATTCATTTCTACTCCGTCCTCCAACACCAAGTATGACTCACCAACGCTCCCAATATTAAAGGAGCCTGGAGCTGAACAGTAGACAGACAACCCTTGCATACACACAGTAGCTTACCGCGGCCTGGTTGGAACCCTCTTTTCACTGTGGGGATGCCTCATGGAGGTGAAGACAGGGCATGAGACACGAGAGGGAGAGGGTTGGGGAGGGAGAGGGGAAAGTGGAGCGAGAGATAGGAAGGGAGAGGGAGGGAGACTGAGAGAGAAGGGGTAGATTGACAAGGCACGCCTGAGAGTCTTCTGTCACATTACTGTTGTTCCTTGCTGAACACTCCCACAAAAGTCATTTCACAGACATCCATTCCTCTTACCTCTGGGAGACCAGATGCAGGAACACTCATTGAAATATTCATAATTCACCCAGCAAAACAAAACATATTGGCTTGTGTGGGCTACACACATAAGGCCCCAAAACATTAGACTAGTGTGGGCAACCCTTGGTTGTAGTGACTGTACGTTGTCTGAGCCTGTATTATGTAAAGCCAGTCTGAAGCTATAGATATAGTTGGGTTAAAAACATCACATCATTTGTATATTTAACTTCTCAGGTTACAGAGGGGATTATGTTTTAACTGTTTCTTACGTGGTAGACTCTGTTAAAAGGGCCCTACACAAACATGTGAAACCATCAAATGAGCACTGGCTGTGGGTGTGTGTGTGTTTCTGTAGGAACTGTAGAGGTGTTCTGTGAATGCCTGCAGAAACTTTGTCTACAGACACATTAATAATTGAAGTGCAAAAAAGAAACATCTAGTCAGGACTTGTAGTGAGCTCTGTGTTGGCCCTGCCACGATGCCGTCTTACAAATGATGTTCAGCTTCTTGTTCTTCATATATACTACATCCTTTTCTGTCTGTCTGTTTCTAACTGATATGGTTTGTTTCCGGATTACGTTTGCATGTACTTGTTTTTACTGTACTTTTGTGAACATCAAATAAAAAATGGTTAATGTTAACGTTAGTTAGGATAGTAGTGAATTTATGGTAGCCTGGGACTGAATGTTAGGTTTATGTTGGGTTAAGAGTAGTTTCTAGGTTAATGTAGAGTTGAAAGGGATTGTTAGGTTTATGTTAATGTGAGTGAATGTCAGGTTGATGTTAACAAAACCTATATGTTTTTTAAGGTTAGGGTTAGAGGAATGTCAGGTTAATGTTAACAAAACGTATATGTTTTTAAGGTTAGGGTTAGAGGAATGTCAGGTTAATGTTAACAAAACGTATATGTTTTTAAGGTTAGAGGAATGTCAGGTTGATGTTAACAAAACGTATATGATTTCAAGGTTAGGGTTAAGGTTAGAGAGAATGCCCAGTCCTCCCTTCTAAAAAGTATCCTATTGTTTAAGGCTAAAATTTGGTTAAATCTTATGTGATGCAGATAATAGTCATATAATGGCAAAATTCCATTGTGAAACAGAATTGTTCTTATTAATATCTCTAAGTGTTTAAAACTCCTTGGACCCATCACTTACAATCGGACATAAGGGGCAGGGACAAAGATGATCATAGGAGATCATCATCATAGAAAAATGCCCTGACAATGGCTGTGTCCTAAATGACACCATATTCTACAAATCCCTATAGGCTTTGATGATAAACAAAAAGTGCTCTGTTTTAGGCATTTGGGGCCTTTCCAAACACAGTCCTACATTACAGACAAAGGAGACCAGGTTGTATGAAGATAACAGGAGATTGACAGAAGGAAGCAGTGACTAATAGGGCTGTTTATGATAATGCACGATATCATTCAAGTATATTTTATCGAGGGCATGCAGGAATACGAAGTGAAAAGGAGAGATCATTTCCTTCCTATTCTCATGAGATAATGTGTTTATTTTATTCATACAGTATACAGCCTGAGGAGAGGGGCAAGAGAAAGCAGAGGTTTAACGAAGTATATAACATACACACATGCTTTCACAAACTCACAGTTACACACACACACAAACACACACTGCGATCTGTCGTTTTTTTACACTCAGCATTTCCAGCCTATAGCTACAGGGCCAATAAGGTCTGGGAGCAGTATGTCTTGTCAGGTTTAAGATGCTGAGACTGTGTTCCATCTCAAACAGGACTAAGACTCTGTGAGACCACAATCCATCTCAAACAGGACTAAGACTCTGTGAGACCACATTCCATCTCAGATAGGGATTTATAGACTACCCTAATCACACTTACTCCATCACAGAAACAAAGTGTTGTTTGTTTTCTTATTCATTACTCTTTTTGAGTAAACCTGGTGAGGTGTAGCGGTATCTTTAACCAGAGATCATACAAAAATGTCCTGGCAGACAAAGAAACATACATGGTAAATGATGGAAATTATATAAAATAAAGTTTTAAGAGTTAGTGTCAAAAGCATCATGAACTCTATCTAGTAAAAAGGCATTTTAGTCTAAAATGTGGTTTTACAGCCTGCCACAAATAAAGTAATGTTAACAAAACCCATTCTACCCAATTTGTGAATCGGTAGATCCTAGAACACATACACTACTGTTCAAAGGTTTGGGGTCACTTAGACATTTCCTTGTTTTCCGTAAAAATGTAACATAATTTAATGGAATGAGTTTGAATAGGATATATAGTAATTAACAAAGTTATAAATAATGACATTTTATTGAAATAATTCATTCTATTTCAAACAGTACTTTCTTCCATCACATTGCCTCGACAGACGGCATCAAGCACTCCTCCAGTATTTTTCCATTTGGTCTGCGTCTGACAAATTATCTTCTTTGTGATCCCAACACCTCAAACTCCTGTTGTTTGGCTCACACTCCCTGACAAAACTGCTCCAGCTGTTTCAAGTTAGATGGGTACCTTCTCTGGACTGCAAGTTTCAGCTCTTTCCATTGATGTTCGATAGGATTCAGATCAGGACTCTTAAGACTCTTATAGTAGGCCATTTCAGAATGGTGCAATATTTTGTTCTTTTCCATTCTTGGGTACATTTCTTTGTGTGTTTTTGGTCATTATCCGGTTGGAGCACCCATGACCTGTGTCTCACTTTAGGTGTGGTGTTCTTTTCTTTGAAAGCGTCATTTCGTTATATGAGAACATAAAGCTGCTGTGACTTGCCAAATAACCCCAGTCTCTGTCCAAAGTCAATTGTCAATATTCATCTTAGCAAATTCCAGTCTGGCTTTTTTATGTTTTTCTTTTAAAAGTGTCCTCCTGGGTCTTTTTTCATGGAGACTACTTTTTGCTCAAAACGTGATGGAGGGTGCAATCCGAAACTGACGTACCTCAACCTGGGAGTTCAGCTTGTATCACTTGTTTTTTCTATTATTCGCACTGTCCTTCTGTTCAATCTGGGGTTGGTTGTCCTCTTGCAGCCAACCCCCCAAGGGAGGCTACAGCTACATGGACCTTGAACTTCTTAATACCTGCAACTGTTGTCACAGGAGCAACAAGCTGCTTGGAGAAGGTTTTGTGGCCTTTACTATGCTTGTCTATTATTTTCATTCTGTTTTCTTTGGACAATTGTCTCTTTTGCTTTCTCTGGTCCATGTTCAGTGTGGTGCACACAATGATACCAAACAGCGCAGTGAATACTTTTCTCCATTTAAATAAACTAAATGACGGTTTACAAGATTGGAGACGTGTGATACTAATTACATAAAAAAATTAGTTTAAAATATCTATATAATCCAACTATTTATCATAATTTCTAAGGGTTAAAAAAACTTTTTCCTGGACATTTATTTTTGTAGAATAAGCAATAATTCTTCTTTTTTGCAAAAACAATTCGTCCAAAAGGCATGCAAGTATACACGATACAGTAGCTTTTAATTTCATGGAGGAATGAAGCATTTTATGGATTAAATTTAAGTGTACCAACAAATTTGACTACGTCTGTAAATCAAACTTTTCATTTTCAAGTTACACAGAATATGATACTAGTCTGACTCTGAAAGTCACAAAGCAGAAATAAATTAAACATGGTTTCTCATACCTAATTATAGTTACAAATATTGTTTATAATGTCAAAGATCTAGGCACTCTTATCAGCAAAATTGAAAATCTGACAATGAGACAGTGTGTAAATTCAGAACCTTGGTCAGGGACAGAGATGGTGTGTTAGTTCAGAACCTTGGACAGGGACAATGTGTCAGTGTGTAGGTTCAGAACCTTGGACAGGGACATAGAGACAGTAAGTAAGTTCAGAACCTTGGACAGGGACAATGAGTCAGTGTGTATGTTCAGAACCTTGGACAGTGAAAAAGAAAAGTGTATTGTGTAACACGAACACAAATCTATTGAAAATACCACCTCAGTCCAGATTGCAGAATCCCATACAAACAAATATATTCACACAAAATCCACACACATACAACCCTGCCTGCCGCTTACCTACAGTACACACATGCTGGCATACAAATCAGGACACGTATAGCCTCTATTCATTAATTCTGGCCCACATGTCCTAGAAATGCTCGCTCGCCTAATGACGAGCTAATTAGGCAACAGCTGAGGTGCAACATTCATAATGATATTGGTTCAATTAGTTGACTTGGTTTACCAACAGACATTCATTAACATAGTTTGAACATTGCGTGGGGAACACATTGGTCTTGCTTGGCTTTCTGACAGCCCTGTTTGACTATAAAGAAACAGCTATGGGTTCTTTGACTGTGTTTCTCCGGATTGATGACAGGTCCGTAATGCATTTTTCATGTGTTCATTGTGACTCTCCTTTTTGTTTATTCTCTTCTCATATGTTCTTCTCTCCCCCACAACCCCCAGGTTGGCTACATGAGTTGGGAAAGCGTCTTGGTACCCCCTACATTCTAGCACCCCTTGCGACTCTGGCTCCTGATTCGCTGCACCAAGCCATAGTCGAGACCCTCCCACCCAACAGCAGTCAATGGAACGTGTCTGAGCTGGCAGGACGCGATTTGTGGAACTCCAGCCAATGGAATGTTACAGAGATGGGGGCTGTGGGTGGTGCTGCGGTGGTCGGGGTGAGTCAGAGTGGCGGGTTGCTGGCTGGGGGTCCATCCGTCAGGAGCTCCTACGTGACATCACTGTACTTCGCCCTGAGCAGTCTGACCAGCGTGGGCTTCGGGAACGTCTCGGCCAACACAGACTCAGAGAAGATCTTCTCCATTTGCACCATGCTCATAGGAGGTGAGTTCCTCGGCCTACAAAGTTATTGGCTAGAATGCCACGTCTTGGCAGTGTGACGGGAGAGGGAATACAAAAGTCCCTGCCCTCCCTCATTTGGAGATATTATAATAATAAACATGATTGATATTAGCAGCACCAGACGCTCTGGGACCTTCTGTTCACTGGACTACTGTAACATACTGTCAGTAGGCCGTACCACTCCTACAGAAGTACAGCTCCTGCTGTCCATCTCTTCTGTGTCTGGGCCATACCACTCCTACAGGAGTACAGCTCCAGCTGCCCTCCTCTTCTGTGTCTGGGCCATACCACTCCTACAGGAGTACAGCTCCTGCTGCCCTCCTCTTCTGTGTCTGGGCCATACCACTCCTACAGGAGTACAGCTCCAGCTGCCCTCCTCTTCTGTGTCTGGGCCATACCACTCCTACAGGAGTACAGCTCCAGCTGCCCTCCTCTTCTGTGTCTGGGCCATACCACTCCTACAGGAGTACAGCTCCAGCTGGCCATCTCTTCTGTATCCTGGCACCTGATAGTGGAACCCGTTTCCACTTGGAACAAGGACAGCAGAGTCCCTGGCCACTTTCATAGAATGTCTGAAATGTTTTCACAGTCGCCTTCATGAACAAAGACGAATGCCTGCTATTTCTGATAATAAGTTTTGACTCTTCCTTCTAGCAGAGACTTTGGTGATAGCTAATTCATTAAGGAGGGTTCCTAGTTATCTACCATATGCTTGCTTTAAGAAATCACAAACAAATATGGCTGAGTGTATTGAGTGTAATTTCAGGCTACAACAACAGTAAACCTATGTGTGCCTTTCATTTTGTCATCTTGCTCAGAACACATTTTCCCAGAAGTATTTCATTGTCAGTGTCAAAAGACCCTTTTATTACCTCTAAATGCACAAAGGCACTTCTATAACAAGGCCATAGCCTACTTACGGACATTAAACACTTGTCTGTTTACACCTTGTTCACTCATGTAACACTCTGCGCCTGGGGTGTATTCTGGCAAACAAAAAAAAATTCATTTCAAAATAGTTTATGTGGGGCAAATGTAGGTTATTTCTTTTGAGTTTTGGTCTAACTGGAGTATATAAGGTTGTGTCATATTGTGTCCTCCGTGTTGCTGCTCCTGTACAGTCTTCTGCTTCAACTGTCACCACATACCTTTCCAGAGGGCTTGAAATTCTAAATGAAATCGATTTCAGCACAAACTTTACAGATGGTTTTACAATGAACATTTCCAATAAGCTTTTCTGGTACATTTTCCGGTGTGCTCTCTTTAGTTCTCTTTTGGTTTTCACATGATTAAGACTAATAATTTTGCTCTCCTGAGAGGCGGTTGGGGTTTGTGAACTGCCTTGCTTCTCCTACAGGTTCTTCTCTTAGTTCGTTTCTCTGTAGAGGAGGGCTTTGTTATTGGTGCTTTGAGGATCACTTTTCATTAGATAGATGTGATATTGAACAGTTATTTACTGTGTATAGTCCTAATTCAGGTTTGCATGCATTACTCAGGGTTTTGCATTGTACTCTGAGAATACTATAGCTCATTTCTAAATACAGTATCAATCTGCCGTTTATCTAGTTTTGTGAATTTGGGTTGGTAAGTGAAGCCCAAAGCCTTTCTTTCTCAATCTTTCTGGTTCATATCAAATACAAAGAGGCCTGGGAATGTGTCACATTGCATCAAGCAGGCATCTCTCCTGGTTACCATGTGTCTTTTTGTTTGTTTAACAAAAGTTGTTCTACACATTTCTATTCTATTTCTAGGTGCCAAATAGCAGTTTGGCATGTTTAGTTGATCCAGGTAGATCCCTTTTCGATTACATATAGGACCATCGTTGGACCCTAAAGGGGTTATACATGGAACCCAGAAGGATTCCACCTGGAGCTGGGTTATTTGAACTATGTCCCCTCACGGACAGCAAAATATGTATTTTGGAATCTATATTTGTGAGATTATAGAGAACCCTTCCTATGGTTTCACTCCTTTGTTTCCAAGGCTTTGAACTGTCACATTTTATGGCTTCGTTGTAAATATGATAAGTAAAATTTCACTATTGAATTTCTTGCACTAGACTAATACATATTTTAATAAATATTTATTTCTGAAAACGTAATTCTTATGGAATAGAATGCTTTGCAGGTTTTACCTTTTAGCGTATTCATTGTCAGCTCATAGCTACTCTGGGCAGCAATTAGTAGTACCAGGTAGTTAGATCATCTTGTACAGTCTGCTTTTTTGATGACTGGACATTTTATGAAAGCAAATTAATTAATTGCCCAATAACTGTGGTATGTGGTACTGAGAATATACATTTTAACCTGTAGATATTGCTCTTGAAAGTAGGACAAGGTGAATTGCATAGAGCAGGATTCTGACCTCATGTTTAGAAGTTAGCCTAGCAAGGTCTTAAAAATAACCTGTTACAAATGGTTCTGCTCTTGTATGCAATGAGAGCCAATCAAGTAAGTAAAGGTCACAAAGGTGGGCGTTATACGAGGAGGTTGTTATAAAGCAGATGGCATAATATACTACATCTAACTTAATGTAGAGACTAGTGGCGGTTATCCTTTAAGCTCAACAAAACACCTCACCCTGATAAGGCACATCTGCCTCAAATCATGCCTCATGAGGGGGTGGCAGGTATGCTTACCCAGCAGCTGAATTTCTTTGTCCTGTGGTGGCAGAAATTCCCCATGACCCAGGAATTTTTATACAGTGTGGTTTTATAACAATACTAGGCCTTCCCACTATGCTAATCTCTGATCTTACACCATTGGTTCACAGCCCTCCTGAATCCTCCCCATGGGCCACAATTGCTGACCATTGGTTGTGTGATGGCGGCATGATAAGCATGTTATCTGGGGAATGTTTGCGCTCCTCAGACTGTCAAGGACAAGTCATGAAAAGGACAAACCAAAAATAAAATCCTCTCTGACTTTACTGCTACTTTCACTGTCTGAACTCTTGCTGACCCCAACACACACCCGGATACCACAGCCTCTCTTTCTTAACATTTTATTTAGAAGTCAAGATGTCCCGTAATAACTATTTACAAAATTGTTCTTTCGATGTATTCTGGACATTTATTTGGTTTAAATGAAAGTTGTGTGTTGTAATATCCATAAGGATGTGATTCAATTTCTCTCCTGTTGTGTCTGGGGGGGGGGTGTCTTCCTTCCCTGGGAGCCCCTCTAAACCTTTATTCCTTGTTTCCTTTTTTGGAGTTGGCCGGCCTTCCGGACCAGTCCAACGTAGTAGTTGAAAGGCACTATTAGAGAACCAATGGGTAGTGACTCTGGAGAGATGAATGGCCATAGCGGCTTCCAAAATGCCAACCTATGGGGTGAGACCCTTTCCCAGATGTTCAATCTAGGGCTTATTTAGAAACAGTGAGAACGTGTAGTAAAAAGAAACAAAGAGACAGAGACTGAGGCAAGTGGTCACATTGTAAGGCCTCAGTGCCCTTTAAGTGCTAAACCTTTGTACCACATATGCACAACACACAAACGGATACGCACGCACGCACAAACACACACACCTTGAAACTTACCTGCAAGAAAGCCAGGCCCAGACTTATAACAGGGGTAATTGAACACACGACAACCCCACCCCCTTCACCAGAACATAGCACAGTGCCATTACTGTCCCAGCCAGCTGACAGCTGGAATTCCACCCACACATATACACACACTCACACACAGAGGCTGTTTAAACACCCTACACAGTTAGAAACACGTGAATGCACACGCACAATGGCACTCGTGGACACACCACACCAACACACAGACACACCAACACAACAGCACAACACAACACCACCACACCACACCAACACACAGACACACCAACACAACAGCACAACACAACACCACAACACCACCACACCAACACAACACCACACCACCACCACACCAACACAACAGCACAACACCACACCAACACAACAGCACAACACCACCCCAACACAACAACACAACAACACACCAACACAACAGCACAACACCAACAGCACAACACCACACCAACACAACAACACAACAACACAAAAACACACCAACACACCAACACAAAAGCACACCAACAACAGCAGAACACCACACCAACACACCAACACAACACCACACCACACCAACACAACAGCACAACACACCAAGACACATCTACATTACACACCAGCTCCCCCTTCTTGATAAGTGTCATTAGAGACTTCTACCCCCCTGCCCAGTGTGATGAGACTTCTACCCCCCCTGCCCAGTGTGATGAGACTTCTACCCCCCTGCCCAGTGTGATGAGACTTCTACCCCTCTGCCCAGTGAGATGAGGTGTTAACAGTTGAGGAGGCGTTGGTTGGGTACAATCCTAGAGCATTCACCACACTGATGCGCCAGACAGATGGAAAACGTCAACTGAAGCAGGGACAGGTTCACACCTTCACAGGGACAGGTTCACACCTTCACAGGGACAGGTTCACACCTTCACAGGGACAGGTTCACACCTTCACAGGGACAGGTTCACACCTTCACAGGGACAGGTTCACACCTTCACAGGGACAGGTTCACACCTTCACAGGGACAGGTTCACACCTTCACAGGGAGAAAACAGCAGGCCGCCAACAACCAGAAGTCAATAAGAACGATAGCCACTCACTGTCTGTCTAATAGGCCAGGACGGTTTTCTGAGACCTGGACACATCGATGTGGCTGCTTCCGTTGGCGCTGATAGCTAATCATTGATGCGCATGCCCATACCCATACCCCCCCCCACACACACACACACACACACACAAACACACACACACACACACACACACAAACACATACTCATACCCAAACACACACCCACCCAAACCCATAAAAAGCAACCACCCACACAATTGCACGTTCGGTGTCGTAAATGCTGGGGGGGTCTTACTGAGATCGGATCAGACTGGAACCTCACCTCATAACATGAGGTTCTTGATGACTGTAGCGAGAGAGAAAGATGAGACAAGCAGTAACACAGGCAGAGGGATTAGGACGATCGCCAGGCTGTTTGGGAACCACCCCCTTAGAATCAAAATGATAAAAAAAAAATCTCGTTTCAGCAGGGAACAGAGGCTGACGTTTCTGAACTTGGGACCGGAGGTTCTGTCTTGTACGCGAGACACGTTTAAAGCGCGTGTCCTTATGTGGTGTGCTAGCTCTTCAGAGCACTCCACAGTCAGTGACGTGGTCACACACACCCCCCCTCTGCCCCCAGCCCTGATGCATGCGGTGGTGTTCGGCAACGTGACGGCCATCATCCAGAGGATGTACTCGCGCCGCTCCCTCTACCACACCCGCACCAAGGACCTGAAGGACTTCATCCGGGTCCACCGCCTCCCCAAGGCCCTGGAGCAGCGCCTGCTGGAGTGCTTCCAGACCACCTGGTCGGTCAACAACGGCATCGACGTCAGCGAGGTGGGTTAGGAAAGCGGGCCATGTTGAGGTCTTCCTCTGTCTAAACCCCCCCCCCCTCCTGTCCCTATACATAACCCTTCAACAAGTCTCTCACCCTCTCCTCACCTACCTCCTGAACTGTTCCTCTTATCCGTCCCAACTCGGTCGCTCATCTCGTACCCTCTTCCTCTCGCCCGCCGCCCCGCGCCTCCCTCTCCAGCTGCTGAAGGACTTCCCGGACGAGCTGAGGGCGGACATCGCCATGCACCTGAACAAGGAGCTCCTGCAGCTCCCGCTGTTCGAGTCGGCCAGCAGGGGGTGCCTGCGCTCCCTGTCCCTCATCATCAGGACCTCCTTCTGCGCCCCGGGGGAGTTCCTCATCCGCCAGGGAGACGCCCTCCAGGCCATCTACTTTGTCTGCTCCGGGTCCATGGAGGTGCTGAAGGACAACACGGTGTTGGCCATACTGGGTATGTAGTGCGCACGCACACACACACACACACGCACACACACACGCAGTGTTGAATTTTCCAAACATGTTTGGAGGGGTCACACGGCATCAAGATCAAAATGAAATTCTAACACCCCAGTTTGTCCATTGGCCATAGCGGCTCAAGGGGAAGCAGCCTAGGCTAAGAGAAAGGGCGGGTGAGAGCAGAAGCAAAAGAGTGGAGACTTGGACGGTCTTCAGTTTATACTATGGAATGTAGTTTGGGAATGAGTGTATTCATCGCCTTCCTCCCAGTCCACTCCGGAGACTTCAGGCTGGTTAGGTAGATGTGGGCCCATTTCTGCAGATGAAATCAGCAAGGGGATCACCTTCCTTTAGCGTCCATCATCATCACCACATTAAACTAAAACTGAATGGGTTAAGCCTCTTTGGCGCTGGGCCTGTCTGGGACACATCTGAAGCATGCGTCAACCTGAGTAGGGTTAGCATTTTGAAATGGAGGAGCTGGTTTTCACCCTCAATAATGTTTATTTTGGAACTTTCCTTGTCCAGTTTGCAACAAAAACTGACATTCTCATTCATTCTTTCATGACGAGCAGTCCATAGGCTGGCTACGTGATTTACAACAGGGTTTACTATACTTTTTCACAATATGTACAATGTGTATAAACGTCAGTACATTTTCACAGCTATAGAATGAACGTAATAAAACACAAGTTTTTATCTGATGCCGTAGTTAGCAAGCTATATTACTTTATTTTCAGGTTTTATCCAACAAACGTCCTTGCCCGCTAGAAAACATGGAGTAGTTCGTAGGGCTGTGTGAAAAGGTGATGGTGAATGTTTTTGAAAGGAAGAACGCCTGCTAAAATTGTTTGCAATGTCTGTGTCAGTGTTCATCATTGGGTCTGAAAGTATCTAGCTAGGTAACGGACAAGCCTCCACCAGTAACAAATGGAGTGTATGCCACTAAGGTTCTTGGTAACAATCTTCATACCACAGCTGGCTTTTTGTTTCCCTCAGTTTAGATGTCCTGACTCATCCAGATATAGCTATGCGTCCTAAAAGTGTGTTCAGTATTGGTGGATGTATGATTGCGTCAGGAAAGTGACAGACACAAACCAGCAGCCAAGGAAGAGAGGAAGGCGGGCTCAAACCAACAGGCGAATCATTGATAAGAGCCACGCCAGGATACTGTTGATCTGTCATCATGCATATCAATTGAAGTAATTGAGAAAAAGGCCAGCAGTTACATTTAGGGAGGGGCTCTACGTGAGGACTGTATGCTGAATGGCAGCCAGAGCGTGTGAGATTGAGAGGCCACAAACCAACAGGGAAGATAGTGAGTAAGTATTCAAGGCGATCAACAAGAGTAGATTGGAGAACTGTGGACTACCATGCCTTTGAAGAGATGTCTATAGTCAAAAAAACACACATTTTGTACAATTAAAAACAATCCTAACCATAATATTAGCCTAACCATAACCACAATACACTAACCTGTAAGCTTAACCTAACAGCCTTAATTTACCTATGACTAATTCTAACACTAAACTTAACCTCAAGTCAGATAAAGCTTACTGTAGTGTCATAGCGAGAACCGTCCAAAAATCCCCACTACGAAAGTAAAACAGGAACTCTCTCACACACACACACTCACTCACTCACGACTGTCACAGACTGACAAAAGGATAATTTTTCAGTAGACTGGCTACAGTCAAGTCAATTTCGTAAAGCTAGGGGCTCACTCAGATAGACAGGACACTGGGAAGAGACAACGTTTATGTGGATCAAGCGACATAGAGGAGGGACAGAGTGATGGAGTATAAGGAAGGCTGTAGTTATGTCGTGTGTATCAAAAAGTACAAGTTCATGTTTTACTGTCCAGTGAAATGGACAAAAATGACATGTAAAATAAAAAAACATGCAATTATGAAACATCTGTAGTTATTCTTAATTCTTCTTATTCCTCCTATAATCATTAAATATTTATAGCCCATTGAGGGAACAGCTATCAATACAAGAAAATTACACAGTTTTCATCCAACAGCAGGAATACACGAAAGAAAAAGAACGACCAAAAACTGATGAGTAATTGAATGGATGAATGAATCACATAGGCAGAAATAATTCAACGACTGTAGATTTGGCCTTTCGAAAGAGCAGACATGTTTTATATTTCTATTGCCTCTGGTGACAGATAAGTGAGGATATAGTGAATCTTTGTTCTTGCACGGTGACAGCCTCATGCTGATGGAGAACTCTACAGCTTTGAGAGCATCAGATTAATACAAAGAACGAGTAAAGATCACACTACAGACACCATCCTTACAGACAGGCATGATATCACACTAGAGACACCATCCCTACAGAGTTAATATCACACTAGACAATAACCCAAAGGAACTAGTTAATATTACACTACCCGTATAGACAGTTTATATCACACTACAGACGCTATAACTATGGACATAATTAATATCAAGCTACAGACACTAGCCCTAAAGACTGAGTTAATATCACCCTATATACACTATCTCTAAAGACAGAGTTAATATCACACTATAGACACTATCCCTGAAGACATAGTTAATATCACACTAAGACACTATCCCTAAAGACTGAGTTAATACCACACTATAGACACTATCCATAAAGACTGAGTTAATATCACGCTACAAACACCATCCCAATGGACAGAGTTAATATCAGACTACTCACCCTTCAGAGAGCATCCACCCCCTCATGCTGTTGCACACAGCCCATAAAACCATAAGACCTTTCCATTAACACGGTAACACACTTAACATACACATGCCTTCTGTGTTTGCTCCATGTCCTTGGCTCCCTGTTAATAATATCAGCAACACGTGAAGTGAAGGGGACCCATTCATCATGTTGAAAGCCCTACACCGGGGACACTCCAATCAGAGACTCAAGGTCACGGTTCTCCTGGTAGCCTGTTCTACTTAGAAGTGAAGTGAAGTCTGAAAACCAGCTGTGCAGCCTGTGGTCTTCAACTCAGCTTCCCATAAAAGATGTGAATAACAAACGTGCCGAATGTGAAAGACAGGTGATAATAGGCTTTCACATAAGCAGACCTAAACCAAAACTCCTGCCTACCTATCACACCACTCCATACAAACCATGTTTTATGTCTCACTGATTTAAAACACGGAGACAATGACTTGCACAAATGCAACAGTTGAAGGCTTGGAGCAGAGATGCTTGTATGTGTTTAGTTTTAGTTTGTTTATTCAGTTCTTACGACTGCTGTCACTTGTGCCTACAGTGGTTGCTGGATTGTACCGGGGCAAATGTTTTTAAGGCTTTTATGATTATTACTGCATAGGTGCACATAGAATATAACTTTAACAAGTCTGGTGGATCCAGAGAAAGGTATTAAAGGTAGAAAACAGAAAGGCACTGACAGAAAGAGGGGGAGAGATGTGCCCAAAACTGCACAAAAGAAACTAGAACGCAATCAGTAACCAACAAATCCAATCAATCCTTCTGGATGCCACATGCACTCATAGTACAGAGGCTGTGCAAGGACGATCAGAATCCATCTAGCAGTATGTGGCATCAACAATATATCCAGCCAAATACAAAAAAAAAGCCAACTGAAACTGACACTAATTGAGTATCCTGGGAATTTGGGTTGGTACCGAAGATTATCAGGACAGTTAGAAAACGACCAAAGGGCACAAATCATGTATTTTTTTTATTTATTAACTTTTTTTATTAACTTGTACTATGAAAGTTCACTTACAACAGGCATGCTTACTGAGGCATCCCAAACTCATTCTGGAAAAGTGGATGAGCCGACACGAACCCAAAGAGGAATTACACATGAAATACATTGTTAAAAGTGATAAAAGACTATTAAGATCTATGAAACTCCAACTACTTAACAGTGATAGGTGTGATAGGTAGGAAAACGTTTTGGGTGCAAGTCTGCTCATGTGAAAGCCTATTATCACCTGTCTGTCACAAAAGCATGCAGAGCCGATGGCCTCTTAAATGACACGCTAACATTTACCAGGGCAACATTTACCAGGGCAACAATTCAATTCATTATAACAAAACGGGTTTGTGTAATTTTGTTTGTTTATTTTCTCTGAAAAGGAAACAAGGACTTATAACCCTAAAAAAAAAATTATATTATAGAGGCATTTTCGTAAACAGTAGCCAGGGGAAGGTTTTCCATTAACACAAAAGTAAGACCATGTCTAGACTATTAAATCAAGATATATATTAATTTGTTGTATTGTTGTGCCTTGGCAATGTTTTCAAACGTCATGCAAACAAAAGCAAATGAAAATGAAATGAATAGAAAGGACAGAGACAGGGAGGCATTCAGAGGAAGTCACACTGGAGTTGTCTTAGCTTCTCAGCAATGAGGAAACATATTTTATAGGGCTATTGTGATTTATTCATACGTTCGTGGCACAGAATTGTGTGGGAGGAAACAGACACTAGAATAGTGTAGTAGGAAGATATTGTGTCTCTATGTCTAAGACAGGGTGAAAAGGAGTGGGTGGAGATGTTTCTAATAGTATGCTTATCGGTCATGTCCTTTCGTCCTACTTCTGGACCCTCAAGAAGAATCCCTATTTTATTATTTTAGGATAATACATTTGAGCACTTGATATTCCCGTCTTCTCTCTCTGTAACGGTTTTATTTAGAACTCTTCTTCCCATTTGTCTTTTCCTCTTATTTGATTCTCCACTATACTTATCTCTCCTGTAAAGTCTCGCTTTCAGCCTTAGTCTTGCTATCATTTGGCCCTCAGAAACCTCCCTTATTAAAAGGCTGATGTAAAAAGTGATCCAAAATGGGTGGGCAAAGTGCTGGGAGTCATTTTAGTATGTGTGTCAGCTATAAAAGAGGTCTGACAATTAACACTTTGATGTTGGAGTCGTTTGAAGAAACGTGAGGCAACTCACAGTTCCAAAGAGGCCAAATAATAACTAAGTTATTCAATGTGTCATGGGAAACATTAAAAATAAAAATCTGGATACAATATGCCAAACATGGAAAGATTGCAGCGGTCAGTAGGCAAAGCTGTGCGACAGGGATAGATGGGACACCAGAGTGGCCCAATAGCACAGCCCCAAAACATGACCACATAACTGAATAAGCACCTCTTTGAGCTAAACACAACAGCAACTGTGCATTCACAAAGCTGAAATTTATGGCAGGGATACCATTCTGAAACAGATGGGGAGCCATCTCGTAGGAATTAATGTGTATGATTGATTTGCATGGTGGTATAACAGCCAAGGAATATAGGGCCATTTTACAGGACCAGGTGTACTTATGGCACCAAAACCTTTCTCATGATGTTCCACAATTCCAGGATTATATTGCCCAAATACACAATGACAAACAAATTCAAGAGAGGTTTCATGAACACTAGAACAAATCACCAAAGCCTTCCATGGCCTCCCCAATCACCAAATGCCTTCCATGGCCTCCCCAATTACCAGATAAACATCAGTGAACCTTAATGGGGTGTTCTGGGGCAGAGACTGCAAAGTCATATCCCACGATTTACCCAATTCAGGAATTATGACACCATTCCGAGGAGGATTGGAGCTGTTCTAAGGGGAAATGGGGGCCCCACTTCTTATTAGGTCCACGATATTAATGAATACTTAGGGCTTTCTGTTATTTTGTCCCCGCTGTGTATCCAAATATTTAAGAAATAATAGGTATGACGTGTGTGACAAATACAAATTATGCTATCTGTAGATAGGACAACAGCCACATCTACCAATTCTTTCCCATTGCTCTTCTTTGTGTGACTTACAAAAATGATCCAGGTAACACAGGTTACCATGCATACAACCATAACAACGGTTTTGCGGCAAACCCGATTTTCTGATTTGACATTAAATACAGTGCATCCTGAAAGTATTCACAGTACTTTACTTTTCCCACATTTTGTTATGTTAAAGCCTTACTCCAAAATGGATTCAATACATTTTTCCTCAAAAATTTTACACAAAATACCCCATAATGACAAAGTGAAATAAGTTTGTTTCATATTTTTAATTGATTTGCAAAAATTAAGAAAAAACATATAAACATGTACATAAGTACTCACAGCCTTTGCTCAATACTTTGTTGCTTTGGCAGCAATTCCAGCCTCAAGTATTTTTGAGTATGATACTACAAGCTTGGCCCACCCAATTTTAATGTAGATAAATTGATTTGCACTGTAAATGTCTTCAGAATGCAGATATCCGGGTGTGTGTGACAGGGTTTACTATGCCCTATTATATATGATGCTTTGAGGGCAAAATGCTTGCTTACAAGCTCATTACTATAGAGGAGATTACAAATTAGCCTGATGTGTACAGCAGTGGCCAAAAGTTTGGAGAATGACAAATTTAATTAGAATAAAGTATTGGTTTATACAAAGTTTCCTGCAGTGTTTTTAGATCTTTTTGTTAGATATTACTATGGTATACTGAAGTATAATTACAAGCATTTCATAAGTTTCAAAGACTATTATTGACATTAAGTACATGCAAAAAGTCAATATTGGCAGTGTTGACCTCTTCTTCAATTCGCCCTGGAATGCTGTCAATTCACTTCTGGGCCACATCCTGACTGATGAATTAATGTCAGCCCATTGATACATAATCAATGCTTGGAGTTTGTCAGAATTTGTGGGGTTTTGTTTGTCCACCCCACCACTTGAGGAATGACCAGAAGTTCTCAATGAAATTAAAGATTGTGGAGTTTCCTGGCCATGGACCCAAGATTTCAATGTTTTGTTCCCTGAGCTACTTAGTTTTTACTTTTGCCTCATGGCAAGGTGCTTGGAAAAGGCATTTTTCATCACCAAACTGTTCATGGATGGATGGATGGGAGTTGCTCTCTGAGGATGTTTTGGTACCATTCTTTTTTCATGGCAGTGTTCTTAGGCAAAATTGTGAGTGAGTCCACTCCCTTGGCTGAGAAGCAACCCCACACATGAATGGTCTCAGGATGCTTTACTGTTGGCATGACACAGGACTGATGGTAGCGCTCAACTTTTCTTCTCCGGACAAGCGTTTTTCCGTAAGCCCCAAACAATCAGAAAAAAATGTATCTGAGAAAATTACTTTACCTTTACCCCAGTCCTCAGCAGTCCTGTACCTTTTGCAAAATATCAGTCTGCCCGTGATGTTTTTCATGGAGAGAATTGGCTTCTTTGCTGAGACAGTCCTGCGTTTGCTGAACTTTCTTGGGCGCATTGAAGCTTTCTTACCAACAATTGAACCTCTCTCCTTGAAGTCCTTGATGATCTGATAAATGGTAGGTGCAATCTTACTAGCAGCAATATCCTTGCCTGTGAAGTCATTTTTGATGACTGGGCTTGTTTGCTTGCAGGTAACCAGGGTTAACAGAGGAAGAACAATGATTTCAGGCCCCTCTCTACATTTAAAGCTTCCAGTCTGTTATTCTAACTCAATCTGCATGACAGCGAGATCTCCAGCCTTGTCCTCGTCAACACTCTCACCTGTGTTAACAAGAGGATCACTGACATGATGTCAGCTGGTCCTTTTGTGGCTGGGCTGAAATGCAGTGGAAATGTTTTTTGGGGGATTAATTCATTTTCATGACACAGAGGGACTTTGCATTCATTTGATCCCTCCTTATGACATTCTGCAGTATATGCAAGTTGACATTATAAAAAATGAGGCAGCAGACTACGAAAATGTATATTTGTGTCATTCTTAAAACATTTGGCCTCGCAGTAGAACGTTCAGTTCAGTTTGTAGTGCAGAGGATTTGGGATATTGGGTTGCTATTATTTTTCGTTAAACTCAGACAAAAATAGTTTGGAAGCAAAGCTGCTGGGCACTGGATTGATATACTAGATGGATGGATAGTTAGGATGGATCGACTTAATAAATACATATTGATGGATAGATAAGAGTAGATGACAAATAAAAACTAAATTGCAATCTACTATAGTTCCTTTACTCAGGGTCAAGTTTTGCAGTGCTCTTCCCATATTAACATTTTAGTGAACTCTCACAAACCTCTGCGATATGTAATCCAAACAACCAGACATTTTGGTCAAGCCTATAATAAATAGTATAGTGTCCAGGAGTTAATCATTTGGTTGTTATACACTAGGATTACAGTGGATATGGGGGTGGGAGACAGACAGACAGAAAGACAGGGTGGGATTGTGTGTGCGCGTGTCATAAAAGGCCAGGTGGTATTGCTTTAATGACAGGCTAGAGCTGTGGTACCAAGCAACGTGTGTGTGTGTGTGTGTGTGTGTCAGTTTGTAGATGGGTATTTATCTCCAAGCACCAGGCGTATGTCTCTAATCATGGCACAAACACACATCAATGAAGAGGCCGTCAGGCAAGCCACATGGCAGTTCAGATTAATAATGAATGAATATTCCATTATTAAACCACTTGGATTATTAATCCCCAAAGGAACAGTGTGCCAGGTAGGAAGCCTGCCCAATACACGTCTACCTTCAAACACACTACTGGAAAGAAGAGAGTGGGGCAAAGGGTTAACAGACACCATTGGGTAAACTGACACAACCCTAGGGTAACAGACACCATAGGGTTAAAAAATACTCCCTCCTTCTCTCTCTTTTTTTTCCTCCCTCCTTCCCTCCTTCTCTCCCCTTCGTAGTTTTCTCAGCCCTCAGGAAGGAGCTCCAGAGAGCACTACCTTCATTTATTTAGTGGAACGAAAAAAACAACACAACGCAATAATATGTGTGAAGCCATCATGACCTTAGGCCACTGGTATTGATAATCCTCACCACACTGGCAACACACCTGAATAATTGAACAGGACCTTTCACACACACAACTAATGACCCTTTCATGTTAGGATCATATTAAAGGTGACTCCCTGATGTTGGAGTAATTGGAAAAGCTCAGACTATCTACGGTGGTTTCAAAGACTAACAGGTGTGTGTGTGTGTGTGTGTGTGTGTGTGTGTTTGTCTGTATTCCCAGGGAAAGGGGACCTCATCGGCAGTGACTCCCTGACCAAGGAGCAGGTGATCAAGACCAACGCCAACGTGAAGGCCCTGACCTACTGTGACCTGCAGTACATCAGCCTGAAGGGTCTGAGGGAGGTGCTGAGGCTGTACCCGGAATACGCCCAGAAGTTCATCTCCGAGATACAACATGACCTCACGTATAACCTCCGAGAAGGTCACGGAGCCGACGTGAGTAGAAGGGGACCACGTGAATACTGCTACTAAACAAGATCCCCCCCACACACACACACACTTTGCCAGGGATACCACTTCGGAAGACACATGAACCACAGTAGAAACATCAGATCTGTCCCTCTTTAACACACACACACACACTGCAGCGTTCAGCTCAACGAGACCAGAATAGCAACAAGCAGGGGTTTGGAGTGTGTGCTCAGCTAAGAATAGCGTGAGCGTCGGCGGGGGCTCTCCCAGGCAGGCCGTGTTCCCGGCAGCTCCGGCTAAGATTGGATCGTGCCGGATAAAAATAGCACAGGCGGTGAGGGGAGAGGGGAGGAGGGCTCTGCTGCCTGATCAGCGTGCTCTCTCTCTCCCCTTCTTCAGTCCTCCCCCCACTCCTCATGTAATTCCGCCTCCCCCTTAGAAGTAACGGGTCTATTTTTAGGTCACGCTTCTAATGTTAGCTCGGAGCCCCGGAGGCAAACGTGGCCCGCTTCGGTGGGTGGGTTTGTTCACGTGCCGGTGTGTGTTTCCATGCAAGAGAAGGTGTACATGCATTTTTGCGTCGTCTCTGTGTCTCAACTATCGTTTAAAGTCACCAATGCAGGTGCGGGGTTGTGCAACACTGCCCAGTTTGTTTTTGTTAGACATATAAAACCCTGCAAAGAGAGAAGAGGGGGAGCGAGGGAAGAGGAAAGAACGCCAAGCCATGCCAGGAACAGAACAGCCTTCAGGGACGCTCTTGGTTTTCTCAACAAACCATCACTGCAGAGATGAGCGCTGTGAATGCTGAGTTTCCCAGAATACCACGTGCACTTTGCCCGTATGGTTGACAGCAGAGTTGGAGAAAGGAGGGTTTGTGTGGAGCCAAACAGCCCTTTTCGTGATAACAGCAATGACTGTATTCCCTGCCGACTGTCTCTGCCGATTCACTTACTTCTTACTGACGGCTGCTCGTGACCCAGGAGCTGGAGGGAACTAAATGTACCAAGTTCACCAGCCCGACCTGTACACTGTAGACGCACGCACGCTTGCACACGCTCCACACATACACGCACGCACACACACACAGTAGAATAGGCGAAAATGTGTTCATAAAGAACGTGTAACTACGTATTGTTGAGGACCTGCTCCTAAAACACACACTTGTGCAAAAGCCCACATGTCGTGAGACAGCCCGTTGGTGCTCTGAGCGAAGTTTGGAACATGGGTCTAAAAATAAAATGCTACTGTGAAGGGGGCGGGAGAAAGGAGAAAAGGAGGGGGGGCAAAAGAGGACGGAGGGAGTAGAGAAGAAGGAGGGTGGGAGAAGGGAAGGAGGAGGGAGGGAGAAGGGAAGGAGGAGGCGGAAAGAAAAAATGGCATACTTGAATAAAGTGAAAGTGGACTGATGGGGCGTCGGCTTGCCTAGTTGCCATGCAGATGCATCACACCCACAAATGAGTGGGATTCAGGCACAGCGTCTGTGTTCAGATGTGGTACCACACCATCAGCTACCACACCATCAGGCCCCACACCATCAGCTACCACACCATCAGTTCCCACACCATCAGGCACCACACCATCAGGTACCACACCATCAGGTACCACACCATCAGGCACCACACCATCAGGTCCCACACCATCAGGTACCACACCATCAGGCACCACACCATCAGGAACCACACCATCAGGCCCCACACCATCAGGCACCACACCATCAGGCACCACACCATCAGGTCCCAAACCATCAGGTACCACACCAACAGGCACCACACCATCAGGTACCACACTATCAGGTTTCACCCAGCACCTGAAAGGGAGACTTCTCCCTCTTCCACCCTACCTCTGTCATATCTTTCTCTGCATCTCGCTCATCTTTTCTCTCCTTGCTGTCTGAGGAGTCACTCAGAGCCATGCACACACATGGCTTTCCTTTAATCATGTGTTGTTGCAGGCGGTCCCCGTGGTCTAAGACTAGTGGATTTAGCTTGTCCTTTCAACACTATGCCTCCTCATGTAATCTCATAGCCCGCTAATTCCTGCTTTGTTTGGCAGCTCCAGGTTTTGGAAGTAATTTGTGCCCCTCTAAGGACATTGTTGAATTATTAATTTGACGTTTGTTACGGGTGGTTGCCAGGGGGACTGGACAGGCAGCTAAAGCCGGGAGACGAGGGGGGGGTGGATTGTGATTGGATGGAAAAACATTTGTAATCTTTACTAAAGCAAATAACCTGTCAGGGAGGATCTCCATGGTTAGTATTGGGAATTAAATAACACAGACTCTCTGAACAAAGTCAGAATAGCACCAACGCACCGGACACCAGTTCAAAGAACTTTTGGAAAAATTGTAAGCCCCTAAACAACCTATGCCCAAAACGATTAGATTAGCGATCCAAACGTTGACCTAATGACAAATATTTGTAGAACTATAAAGAAATCTCAAAAAGAAATGAAAAGAAATGTCAAGACAACCAGAACCCTCCGGATTCCCCAGTAGCAGAAATGCATGTAACGGAGAAATTACAGGTCCCATAAAAACAAAAAAGACATAACAACATTCTCTAAATGTCAAAGCGTTTTGAAATACGGTGAGACGAGGGGGACTTGAGTAGACGGGGGTGAAAGAGGAGCCCAACGGTGCATTTGGACGGACGGTGACAGAGAGACCACTCACCAACCAACCATGTTGTACATGTCCTCCTCCTCTGGTTCTCTGGTGTTACTGCACCTCTAGGACCCTGTGCTCTTCCGGCGTTGAGGATCAGTCTTCTTCAATCATCCTGGTCTCTGCTCTGAAAACCCCCACCACAGCCCTCCCTTCTCCCACAGCTTAAACCACCAGCCGTACAGTCGAATTCCCCTTCAGTCAAAACCAATGCATACCAATTTCCTCCCCCCTCTCCCCTCAGGTGGACTGGGAGAGTAACGGAGGCCTGGTGAAGAAGCTTCCGTCCATTAAGGAGGACGAGGAGGGCGACGAGGACAAGATCTCGGCCACGCGCTCCCCTCTCCGCCTGACCAGGGGTCTCAACTCGCCGCTGCGCTCCCCCCTGCTGCCCCCGCGCCCCTTCCGACCCCCCTCCGAGCACACCCGCCCCGCCACCCTGCAGATCCCCGTGGTCAGCTTCACCGGCGCCCCGTCAGACCTCAGCCCCAGGTAGGACTCCCCGTGTGCTTTCCAACCGGACAGGCAGGGACGCGAAGCTTCGCAGCGCATTTACTTACTGGTCAAAATGGACGCCGGAATCTGGGCACAGTTTTAACGATCTTAGTTTAAACAGGGCGAACAGGCGACGTCACCCCTGTTGAGAGCATGCGTTCATGTCTGTTTCGCAGTGGCCGGCGGAGGTACTGCAGAAACACAGTGAGCTCTTTAGTCTTGTGGCCGGCCTGGTTGCTATAGCAACTGGCGGACAATGTTATTGCATCCAGGCCAGGGAACTGTGGCTTTGGGAACTGCAGCTCTGTGTGCGCGTTTGTGTGTGGCCTGCAACCCAACCGGTCCTGCGTGAGAAGCCCAACTAAAACATTTGTTTGATGGGGACACCGTTAATGTGCTGATATATACACATCAGGAGGAGGAAAAGACCAGGCAAGACTATTGCACACTAGTGCAGTAGAAGTAGGGGTGATGAGGGATAAGAAAGGGAACTCCTTCCGCTCCTCTGACGGGTGTTCCCCTCTCACCACGCTCCCAGGT
Source organism: Novumbra hubbsi (assembly GCA_016801125.1). Classification (NCBI taxonomy): domain Eukaryota; kingdom Metazoa; phylum Chordata; class Actinopteri; order Esociformes; family Umbridae; genus Novumbra; species Novumbra hubbsi. The sequence continues at coordinate 45,512 of JACXGK010001186.1, read as the reverse complement.
TTGTGGATGGTATCGAGACAGAGACGGCCAACTCATCCCAGAGGTTTGATTTTAGCTCCAGTTTGCCACACGGCGATCCACTGTCCCCAGGACCAGGTAATACAATCCATCCACCATCAGCAGCTGTTCTCCGCATGCGTTCGGTGACAATGACCCAGCAACTTTCTCCGTTTGTGTAGGGATCCTGGACCATTCAGAGATCAAGAAGAGTGTGTCTAAGCTGAGCAATGAGGTTAGTGGCACAAGTTTGTCGACCGCTGTCACAGTTTTCAGGCCACCGTAAGGACCAGAAAAACACACTTGGCTGGGAGTCTTACACTCATGTACCCGTCTTGTCGACAGATGAGCAGTCTCTCCCAGCAAGTCTCTCAGCTTAGCCAGGAGCTACAGGAAATGACCCGCCTGCTCCGGCCACTCCTCCTCATGACACCACAGCCAATCCTGATGGCCATCCCACCCATCCAGACTCCACCCCACAGCTGTACCAGCCAACCGCCCTCCAGCATATCACGGTTGATCTCACCGGCAGTCCTGACCTGCTCTCCAAAGCTCCAACCACAGAGAACACATTCCTGCTCACTGCTGGACATCGACAGTGCTGACACAAAGAGTGGGAGCCTGGCAACTTGCCTCCTACCCACCGCACCTCTAGCCCAGTCCCAGGCCAACACCCAGTCTCCACCCAGAGGGACAAGTCCCAAGGACGTACCCCCCTCCTACCCCCCTGCCGCTGGGACAGGGGACAGAGATGTTACCCACCAACTCTCCAATGGGTCAGAGCTCTCCAAACTCCCCACGTCCAGCAACGGGTTCTTCCCCTCTGCCCAGGAGCAACCCCCTTTAACCTCCCGGGCCCCATCCCTCTGCTTCTCCTCTGCCTCCTGCTCTCCCTGCCAGGGCCCCCATCCCCTAAGACCCAGCAGTCATGGTAGCCACAGCAGGAGTCTGCTCCCCCCGAAGAACACCCTGCCTCCCAGCCATTGCTCTGCACCCCCGTCGCTCAGCTCCTCGCCCGGAGACCGTAAGTCGACGGTTGCCAGCACCTCCTCGTCCACTCCCCTCACATCCCCCCAGTCCCGTCAACATACCTTGTCCCTTTCCTTTGGCCCATTCTCCCCGGACTCTCTGAGGGGGGAGACACAGGGGGGCACAGGTCTGGAGGAAGGCCCTATGGAGATGCAGGAGTGGGGAGGCGACAGACACTCCCCTTCACTGGAACACATCAGCTATATCGACGAAGAAGGGCCGGCTCTGTGACAAAGGCAGAGCGCACGGCGGAGGGGACCGGAGAAAAGTGGAATATTGACATGAAACCGACAAACCGTGAGATGGTCACCTGACCGTAGGAACTCCAGGTGGAAATGAAGCGCGTTGCTGAGGAACGAAGACGGCCGCACGACACCAAGTCCGACGGTATGGTGATCAGGTGCTCTCCTGGTTAAGCCACACACGCCCCTCTGTCTGTGGACTTTGCACCACGTGTAATAAATGTGCATCTCTCCATATCGTCTCCCGCCGCCACAGAGAGCATGTCACTCTGTTCCCAACCAGCCACGCCATCATGACATAGGGAATGTAACCCGGCCTCTGTTGTGGGGATCAGCGTCACACTGTATATTGCTTGGACATTACCACGGCATTTACTTCAACTTAACATCCTTTTGAGTTTCGCTTTGAATCCATTAAGACTCTGTGCTACTTGTCACACGGGGATAGGGGTGATTTGTAACATTTGGCCGCCCCCTTTAGACGATCTCCACGAAGTTCACACACACACACACATACACACTTACTCTGTGTTCTCCTGACAACCTGAAGGGGTTGACCGTGTCCTTCACAGTAGGGCCTATACACCGTGGTTTCACTCCAAGTGGTCATATTCAACACGAGACAATCAGAGAGCTTACAAGGCATGGAACCCACCGGAACACGAAGACAACATTACAGTAGTAATGCCGAGGGAGGAGAGAGGGAGCCGGCGTGCCAAAGACGGGCTTGGATTAGGTTTTGAAAGGCCATGCAAAGTCATCTATGGGGGAAAGGAGACCGCACGATTGTACAGTACAGGTCCCCCATCAAACCAAACGTTAGCCATCCAGCCATTCGTGCCTTCTCCTTCCACCACACTAGTTTTACACATATCATATAGCACATATCCATCCAAAGCTGGGGATTCTGTGGTGATTTACAAGCCATTGACTATTCAATTATAAAAACATTGCACTTTTATTTTGAAGAGTAAGCTATTTATTTTTGACGTATTTATTTAGAGACTCTATGGTATATTCAGGCAATATCTTGTCGCTAGCAGTTCAAACCAGACATCTCGGCTTCATGTCAATGTGCAAACGCATCGACACATCGCGGCCACGAGCCAGCGTGACGTGTAACCCACCAATAAAAGCGCCAGCTTCAGGACAGACCTACCCCGTTCAGAGACAGAATGCACAGCTAGTGTGGCAGACGACTAGTTGTACTCGCAGTCTGAAAAACAGTGTAGAAATGTGCACTAGGATTGTTTTTGTTTGGGGGGAGGGGGTTTCTAATAGACAGCCGGCATCAGACATTGGTTTTTATTTTCTGTAACTGTGATAGGGCGAGGACATTTGGGGGGAAGGCGGAGCCAAGCCACAGCTGGGAAACAAAAAGGGGTGGGGATGTTAAATGCATGTCACAGCTAACTGCATGAAGAATGTGCCTGCTTCTGAAACAGGGGAGAGGGGGGTGGGTGAATGTGTGATGCCAGACACTTGGCCAGGCTTCAGATGTATTTTATTAACTGTTACCAATTTTACCAGAAATACAAGAATAAACAAAGTGTTGTTTTTTTTTTTTCTATGAGCCAGGCTTCTGTTATGCTTTGGACCCGAATTATAGTCTGTGATTAATGGTGTTATGTTCAACGGTAGGCATTCTTATATTCCATGTTGATTGGAACCACGTGAAACAACATTGGCGAGATCTTTCCCAGCTGTTCACTTTCCCCACATGGACCAACACCCGGGCTGGATTTTCAAACCCCACCCCCTCACCCAACAAAACCACAGCACTAACTGATTAAATCCATCCTTCAGGTCTGCATATATTTCAGTGGTAACATTCTTATTTCAGAGCCTCAACAAAGTTTAATATTTCAGGGAAAAGTCTAGAAAATTCTGGTGTTACAAATTAAATGGCTTAATAACATTTAGCATTTTATATTATGTCAAGGATCCATGGTAACTCCTACCGGAAGGTTTACAAACCAGACGCTCAGGGTCATGAACCGGAAGCAATAAAACTCTGAAGGACAGTTTCCTAACTCAGATCAAACCTGGTCCGGGACTAATGTTTTGCTCAATAGAGATTCTCAATTGAAAGTGCTTTTTAGTCCAGGTCTAAACTCAGTATAGGACCCACATTTACGGTCCTTCTTGTAGCCTTCTTCAAAATGACTTCCGAATCCCGTGGTTGATCCTCTGCTGACGTCATCACAACCCACACTGAACTAGAGAGCAGGGACCAGACGGAGCAACAGAAAGAAAGAGGGAAGAAAAATATCCCAAAAATATATTCATATTTATATAGATATATATATTTACGAGGTATATAGCCACAAAAAGAAAAAAAAAACACCAAAATATCTAAATTACCAGTCTTTTTCCAAATGCATCCTCTCATGACAAGCGGCCTCTTAAAAATAACAATAATTCATAATTAGACCAATAAAACCAAAAAGAAGCAATGCTCCCACCACCCGCCCTCTTGGCGAGCCCTTTGAGCTCTGTGAAGTCTCAGTTCAGTCTACTCAGTAGGGAGTCCAAAAGCACCAAGGCCTCCTGTCCATGAGGGGGCGCCTGATAATCCTCTCATCATTCACATCAAATCCCAGAAACACACTCTAAATCTCCTCCCGCCTTCATTACAAATGAACGAATCCTAACCCGGCCTCGGGTAACCAATGGGGTGCAGCAAATGCAGGTTCCCTGTCCAACCTCTCCAACCGCCTCTGGGGCGGGTTTGGGCCTGCCGCTTCAGTCTTTGTGCAACAAAAGGAAAAGGTGAAAGGTCAAACTAAAGGAGAAAAAGATGGCGGCCGGTAGATGTCCTCCTGGCAGTCAACCGGTAGTTGTGTTGTTAGCGGGCAACGAGGTCAACGCCGCTGCCCCGGGGTCACGCCAAATACTGCTGCATCGCCGTCTTCGCCCTGAGAGAGACAAGTCTGTTCACTATCAGGCAACACCCTTCGCATATACGTCAGGCCTATGGAGAGATGGGGTAGTGGAAAGTGTTGTTTTAGCGTGTCGCACCTGTCACAGAGGTTGGGATCCGAAGCCTGGGTGAGTTTGTGCAGGATATCCACGAAGCCCAACTCCCTCAGCTTGTCCTGGCGCTCCTGGGAGCCTGAGCAGAGGCAGACGTGGGAAGGTTAGGAGGACGGACGTAGAATCCTATCCGTGGGTTACAACCAGGGATGCATCGAAGCGGCCATGTGTTAGCGCAACGAATGCTACTCACCGCGCTTTGTCACATCTGCTGTTGAGATTCATTAGCTAACAAACCGCCCACTACATCCATGTCTACTAGGAGCCCTAGCTAAGGTTCCTGGTTAGCCGGGTCCCACCATTAAACCCAGTACCCCCCCAGCATGTGACAACCTGTCATGGCGTCGGCCTCACCGTCCTCCTCGTTCCAGATGAGGTTGGAGATGCAGAAGGTGGCAGCAAGCTGGAGCTTCACGTTAGAGTGACCCTGGGAAGAGGCCAGAGAGAAACAGCCTCAGTCATCGTTTTAGGGTGTGACAATCATGTATGGCTAACGGGCTCTGAAGAAACATTACCACAATGGAATACTGTGGATATTGTCATTCGGTCGACAGACATTTTTTAACATCAACAGGGACTGTAATACATTCCCAAAAATATTTTTGTAATACATAAGTCGACATCTTTCGGTATGCCAAAAAGACAAAGACACCTACTAATGACTCTGTTTGGGAAGGCTATTTTTGCTGTTACTTACGCATTCACAGATACAAATACACAGCTGGAACAGCAATTATGGTGATTACAGGGTGACTAGTAATTCAAAAGACTGCTCTGAAAAGTAGGTGTAATCAGTGTATGCTTCCTTCCATTCTGACCTTGCTGTGATGAAGATTACTCTAGTGGGGGTTTACATGTCTTGTTCAAAATAGGCCTAATGATATAATATGTTTAACGTCCACAGATATGCAAATCACAACAAACTCAAATACAGATCAATGACGTTCGGCAACAGGGTCTGGTTGGACGCTGCTAGCATCATCAGTGATTAGGCATAGCGGCTAATGGAGGAAGTGACTACCATGTAATATTTGATTTTCTGCAGGATGTCATCATTGGTCATGAGGAGTTCCTTGGCTGTGTTGCCGTCGGCGATGTTGGCTAGAATGCAGAGAGTCTGAAACATAGACAGCAGTTAGTGAAGCTGTGATTCAGTCAGGCTCGACGCCAGACATTTACCGATACTTCCTGGAAGAGTGGAGACCACGGTACAGTGCCATTTTGGCATTCATTCAGGTAGATTACAAGGTGGTTTACGTGTTCCTCTTGGTACAGAATTAACGGGGACATACCTGCTCTTTGACCTCAATGCTGTGGTCTCCTTCCAGGATCAGAGTGACAGCCTGCAGGATCTGCTTGCCATGGGAACTCATGATCTGGTCTATATGCTGAGAGACAAAGAGTGTTTAGAGGATCCGTCTACATGCCTGCCAGTCAATCAGCCAGGGTCAAACGGTCTTACAGGTCTGGTGGAGAGCAGGTTCCGTAGCAGCCCCAGGGTCTTCATCAGAACATTAGTGTCAGGATCAGAGAGCAGACGGAAGAGCTGCTCCGTCCCCAGCGCTCTCACTATTTCCCCCTTCACCTTCTGGTCTGCCTGGAACGCCATGTTCTAGACCCACACAAGTTAGACATAAACCTTCTAAACCCAAAGACGCACACGCAGGTTAGACATGCACGTTCGGGACACACAGAGGGACCAAACTCACCATTAGAGCCCAGATCCCATTAACCCTCAGGGCTGGACTGTCACTCTGGGTCAGGCTGCATAGTAACTCAATCACCCCCGACTCCAGGATTGGCTGTCACACAGGAGAACCACGATATATCACAGGTATACAACTTGACAGCCAATACGGAGATGCAGACCATCTTCACCTGGCGTGGCCCAGCCGTCTCACCTCTTTGCTGGGGGAAAACTCCAGCAGCAGGTTGCATAGTGTTGACGAGGCCATGACCAACACCTCATCCGGAGCATTCTGTAATAACTACAAGCACAACACAGGCAAATTAACATCCCACAAATGGCCCTTCTTCTGGCAGCTCAAACACAATGGACAGAAGAGGAGATAGGAGGTAGGAGATAGGAGGTAGACCCACCTTCATTAAGGGCTTCCAAACCGCATGGTCGTGGAAACTGGTCCTCAGCTGCTGGACGGACCGGGAGAGGCTGTGAAGACACCTGGACAGAAGAGTCCATATGAACACGGGGGGGCCGACACGCACACTGGTGTTCCTTAGACAAGGGGACCGAACGCGACCGGACACTGAGGGCCCTCGAGGCAGATCGGAGGGGGTCAAGGGTGTCGTCTTTACCTGACGGCCGCCAGCCGCACCTTGATGCTGGACTCCGACAGGCCGCTGACGATCCTGTCCATCATGTTCTCGGTCTCCGTTATCTGAGGAGAGACACAGGGGGGGGGGGGGGGGGGACACGCCACGTCGTCAGACGCTCTCACTCAGGGCAGCGGACGGTCGCCTCAGGGCAGCGTACCTTCTTGCGGATGTCTTCGTCATTGGAGCCCAGCGAGGCGTAGAGTTTGAAGGCGGCCTGCCTCAGCTCGTGAGCGTGTTTCAGGTCGTGATCCAACTGCAGACAAACTAAATATTAGCTCACCGTTAGGCTGGGCAGCTTGGGGGGGGGTTCGGGCTCCGTTCCGGCTACATCGGAGGCCCCGGGGGCCAGCGTCTCACCCTCTTGATGTCAGTGATGGCGCTGACGGAGCTGGGGTACTTGAAGTAGTCTGCCAGCATGGCCACCAGGTGGTCTGTGACGCTGGCGATCCTCTGCAGCTCCACGTCGGGCTCCATGAGGTAGGCCAGGGTCTCGGCCCCCTCCACCCGCTCCTCCAACAACCGCTCCTTGCTGCACATCCTCACCAAACACGGCAGGGCCTACGCGCGGTGAACACACACATGACGCGGTGAACACACACATAACGCTGTGACAACCGTAGCACAGCGGTACCGAGGTGTTGGGTGCACCAAGACAAAGCGGCGGGATCACCTTCAAGACAATGCAGCTGTCCTCGGTTCGGACTGCCCCTGCGCGACACATGTACGTCAGACTGGAGACGGGAGGAAGAGGGTCACACCCAGAACATCAAGCCATTAATCCTGGGTGATCCACAGCAGACTGAACACTTCTGAAGGAACCCGGAGAAGGAACGCTCTCCGGTAGACCGACCACTGAAACACTCACCACTTGGCGGCCGTCAACTGCATTTCCACTGGCTGATCGCGTTGCATCATTCTGACAAATACCTGAGCCAGCAGCTCCCCCCCAACCAGCACTGACAACAGAAGAGGAGTGCCTTGATGTTCACAGTAGCTTCTTAACAGCGCGGGCATCGGACGACATGTCCACTGCCATGTTGATATGGTCATGCCAACAACAGACCCCGGACATTGTCCCAGAGACGGAAATAGGTGCACAAGAGAGAAATAAAGAGACCCTCTCACCATTAACCAGTGTCGTGGAGACCTGAGTGTTCTCGTAGGCCAGAACCGAGAAGCATTTTAACGCCTGCATCCGTACCTATATGGGATGAATAAGAATAACAGAGGGAGAGAATGGTTAGACATTGGAACGTCACCCAGATCTTTCCCTCCATCAGCAGGAGGAACTGCCTCCCAACAACCCCAGGCTCTGTTCAAACCCTACCGGAACATTCCGCTCCATTACTTCTGACCTCTCTGTCCAACATATATCATAAAGGGGCTACGGCCAGGGTCTATTGTCCTTCAATGACTAAGCACTAGAATGGCCAAACAAGCTTCCCAGACCCACAATCGAAACCCCTCATCTTTTTCATAAATGTACTTTATTTTATGCATGTGACTAAATAACTAAACTGTAATACGAAAAGGCACTCCTGGTCTAAGAGACGTTTCTAATACTAGGGCTTTCCAAAATTACCTTATAGGAGGGAGAGATAAGCAGGGGAGCGATGTTCTGGATAGCCCCATGGTTGAAGAGAACCGTCTGGTGCTCTGGAGTCTACAGAACACACACACACACACAGAATAATTGCACAATACAAGCTTGCAAATGAAAATTGCAACATGGGATCCTGCGCCATCTGCTGACCATTTTGGGAATTCACTGTAACCAGCAAACTGGATTAAAACAAAATAAAAGCATCCATAACATAATGCAGGGGAGACATAGGATTTGATATGGCAGCTTTACTGACCTTGCAGCAGTGGGAAAAGATCTGCGTGATGTATTCCTGCGTCCGTTGTGACCGACTCAGCAGGGACATGAGGTGGGGAATCACAGTGGGGTCCTGACAGGAGCAACACACACGGTGAGTGATAGAGAACGGAATGCAGAGAACCTAACCTGGAGGGTAGTTGGCATCAGACAGTGTGTGCGCGCAGCCAGCGGAACACAAACCTCTCAGGGACCCCCAGACTTCACACAGATTAGTTAGCATCTATACCTAACCTAGAACACCCCAACTTGTCACCTGAGGATCTAGACCATGATGGGTGACTGGGATGAGGTAGCTCAGGGCTACAATGCAGGGAAGAGGTTGGAGTACCGGGCCACGGGTGAGTATTCCTTTAACAGTGGACAGAGTGACATCCAGTTGGAGAGGAATAGACTTACAGTGTAGAGCAGCGGTACTGGGGTGACTGGACTGATGAAGACTGTTCTGAGGCAGCGTAGACAAGCCTCGATGAAAATCAGGTCTGGGCACAAGAGACCTGCAAAAACACAGAGGTGAGAATAAGAAACGGATAACCTCCAAGTGTTTGTGTACAGTGTGTGTGCACATACCTTGGAGAAGGGCAGGGATGATATGACAGTCCACCAGGGACTTGATGTTGTTCTCTGTCCCCATGGCCAGACTGCCTAACACAACCGCACATTCTGTCCTCAGCTCGGAGCTGGACGAACCCTGCTGGAGCAAATACAGTAACCTATGGGGGAGAAAAAGGACTCTTATTTGGGCTGGGGGCTGGAGAAGAAAAGTGACATGAGAGAAAGATTGAAGAGTCTTACCTGGGCACAGCTCCCAGGACAATTAGGTTGGCTTTCTGTTTGTTGTTCCCGATGACAGCATTCTTCATGTCACTGGGAACAGACCTCCACATGATTAGACACATGTGGAGCAAAAACGCAGTTGACAGAGTTCACCCACAGGATGAATCCTATCACCTACGGCAAATCCACGCAACCCAAACCTAGGTCTAACACCCACAGGTTCAACTGAAAACCAACAATGTTGCTTTGACAGGATGGAATACTGATTACTTGGTATACTGAGCCAATGGTATAGCACATTTCAAATATTATCAGTAATACTGCAGAATTCTAACTGGTTAGCCAACTGCCAATACCCTACTACACAAATACAGTAGCGTCAGAATAACCCCCAAGGTCACACAGTGGTCTATGGCGCCCTTTCGTAGCAGCCAGATGACACCAGTATAGGTTAAAGCCTTCACTGTGTGCTTGCTGATACGTGGCAGAAAAGCTCTGAGTTACGCAATTCACAAACAACGCCAACTTTAATTCACACAAATCTGCTGGGAGTAATGATAAAGAGACAAGGCCATCAACATAAAAGGCGAACCTCTTTAAATAACTAAATAGAACCCAAGATACATGAAATCAAACAGCCAATAAGGTGGAGGCTAGTGGAAACATACAACTACAGCAGTCAGGTAGCAATGCAACCAGCAGTCTAAAACCGTAACCAGAGCTGTCCTCAGAGTTAAAAATAAAGATGAAAAGATGGTCGAATCCATGAGACAGAAAGTTCTGCAGAGTCACACTAGCCAGTGAAACACTCCGGGCACCCACACGGGCTGTGCTGCCGATACGTGGTGAGCAATGTCTGGCACATCTCTTCACAATATCTTAGTGCCCCTTTGGCCACTATTGTGAGGTTTCTCTCAGTTCCGAGCCCAACCACACAACATTAACCGTGCTGAATGATAGCGCAACGTTTCAGTAGGAGGACTGGCAATTAAGTACCAAAACAAACCTTAACCTGACCCCAATTGCAAATGAATTAGACCACGCCCTCCAGAGCACCAAGAGCTTCCTGCTGCCAAGCATACAGACGCCAAACTCACATAGACAGACTGGGGAATTGGCCCAAATGGCAAGCTAATTAAGGTTCCGATCAAAGACAGCACAGTAAATTGAGAATAGGGTGCCATTTGACATGTGACCAAATAAGAACATACTGGACTAACAGCAGAGTATAGGCTACAACAAAACAGGGCAGTGAGATTATTACTGACTGTTAAGTACTTACATGACTCCCTGCAGCACTTTCTGTGGGTCGGGGTCAAAAAGCCTGTCAACATAATGGCGACTGGTGGCTGTGACTTCCTGCATGGTAAAAAGACAACAACGACTCAGCAATGTCCTTCCTCCTCATCCCACTTTTAATACCCACATGCACACAGTCAGCCGAGGTAAACAGGACCAGAGGGGAACCCCCCCCCCACCCCACCCCCCAGAAATACGACTGGTCAACAGGCAGTTGGTTACTCATCAAGCTGTAAAATCAGCAATGGCACAAGAGCCGACACTTGATAACTTTGTTTATCATTGAAGGACTAAACAGTACTTTCCCCAATACTTACTGTAAAATAGGTCACGGATGTGCAAGAAGAAACTCTCCCCCTATTAAACACTCTCTCTAAAACATGGGGATTGGTGTTGCAATAATTCTAGTTATGAATCTACTGGACATGCATCTGCACTTCAGTGAAATGTATCTTTCTTGTGAATAATACCTAAGCTCAATGATCCACAAGAGATCGCAAAATGTAACTTTAATTACACATTAAATATTCCGTTAAATAAGAAGAGGCTAACAGGCATCAAATAAAAACATTTCCTTAAATCGGTCACACGCCACACTGACATCAACAAATGTGGGCGTTTCCAGCATGTTAACTTCTATAAACTCAGCTATCTTGCTAACGAGTTAGAGTTATAAATCATGTAGCTAGCTGTCTGTACAAAAACTTGTTGAACCATAATAAGCCAATTGTTAACTTCACGGTTGTAAGTGGAATTGAAATTCGATTCTCGGTCACAAAATGCCAAGTATCTCCCCCCAAGGAAAAGTAGTCAAATCTAGCCCGATGATGGCTAAATTACTTAGCTAGTTAGCATGCTAGCTAGACTTCGTAAGGTTATGGAAAATCAGTTAGCCAATTTGCGAACTAGGTAGCTACTTAGCGGTTGGTTCCAGTTAGCTCACTAACGATAAATATTTTGTTTTTAATCTTTAACATTACTTTCTAATACAGTAACTGTGCAGTTGTTAATTCTAAATGGATTGCCCTAAATCTGTCACCCCCTGCTCGAGCCAACTAACTTACTCATTCCGGGTGACAGTCGGTAGAGCGCACTTGTTAGCTAGCTAACTATGCTGCAAGTCTGTGCTTCTGATAGCTAGCAGCAACTTCAGTGCATGCCCTCAACCGAGATTGCTAGTATTTGTGGTTCACTATCCAATTTTATAAAAAATGCAAAACCAAATCTAAGTAGTTATTACATAGAATACAACGGGTACTCACAGATAACACGCTAATGCGGAGAGGGGCCTCCAACAAGCACGCCATCTCTTTTCCCCCAGTCGAGCGCCCCAATCGGAGCAGCACTTTCCAAACACTCCGCCCTCCACGCCAGCTGCTCAGATTGAAACAAGAAATGAATATAGGTATCTAAATCACGCAACACCAAGAAGCAGAGTAATACTTGGGTTCGTTTGAATTAATCTACGTGTCTTTGGTCTGTCTAGTCTCAAAAATCGTTTCCTTTTCTAATTCAAATGTTTTTAAACATTATAGTTGAACGAATGTCAATTTGTGAATCAAGTACATTTTAGATCTAATAACGCATATTTGAAAGTGGGGCATGACTGATTCGACAAAAGTGTGATTTTTGTGCATTTCTATGACCACATAACATATTTTTATGTAGATAAAATTAGTTGTATTACGAATAAGTTCATATTGCGATAATGTTTGGATATGTAAATATTTCTAGTAAATTATTTGGATTGTGGAAACCACTACCAACGAATCGACTCACCGATTTACGTTTGTAAATGTTTGTGCGCATGCGCCATGGTCGTACTACGCTCAGGTGGGAAAACGTCTTACATTTTGGTTAAGGTAAATTGAACTAAACAACATATTAATGGTAGCTAATTAACTAACTGTGCTTCTTCAAAATACGAGAAACAATTGAACAAGTTAGGTTTTGGGAGGGATTGCATAGACCATAATTAGGATACGTTCATGTATCCAGAGGAACGTACATGTATAATTCAACATCAATGGCCCGGACAAGTATATAACCCCTTTGCTGTAGGCGAACGTGTGATAAGCTAATTGTAAATTGAGCTAATATTTAGCCTGGTTAATTTATTTTATATTTTATACATGTTATCTTCAGCTCAGCATACAAAAGCAAGTCCCTAATTTAGGGGAGTCAACAGCCAATCGTCAGCCATGAAGATAGCTGTGGAAGGGTGTTGCCATGGTGAGCTGGATAAGATCTACGAGACGATTGGCTATCTGGAGCAGAAGGAGGGAGTGAAGGTTGACCTGCTGCTGTGCTGTGGAGACTTCCAGGCTGTGAGGAACGAGGGAGACATGAAATGCATGGCTGTGCCACAAAAGTACAGGCAGATGCAGACCTTCTACAAGTTAGTTAATTACTATCATATGTGATCTGTCTCTCGTGTTCTCTGTCTACCCATGTGGGTGGAATCCAACCCTGTCAGTACAGCTTTAGTTTACATAGGAAAAAAAGCAGGATATGGTGGATCTTAAACAGAATTAAAAAGCCTTTGTGCATAGACTTTATGGTAGCAGCTGCCTCTTCACGTGCAATATGCGGGCCTGCGGAGATGACAACATTACATGTCTGTTTTTTCTTGAAACCATATCCTAGGCAAAACAGTCGATCAATTTTAGTGACATATCCATAAACAAAACTAACTGTCATCATTGCAGACACTGGCCAAGGAGGCAGGCAGACACGTTAAGGCAACTTAGAGGACTTTAATTTTGTGCTGTCTATGAAACCGTTTGATACCCCAAAGGCATGTTAATCATCAGAAAAGCAGTTTTGAAGATCTAATTTAAGTTATTATTGTACAGTCTGTCTTCCCCTAAATTGCTTTGTAACACAACAAGCAATGCACAAAATATATATTTTTTATGGATTTGCAGCTACGACTTAAAAAAAGGTGAGGCTAACTCTTTATTCATGCAATGTGGGAATATAAAGCACAGGATTGCTTGCAGTTACAATGGTAGAAGAATCAAAGAATAGCACCTTTCATGTGTCATTATAAGTTGTAGTTTGTTTAGTCTACTATCAGTTTGTCATGGTTGTATGTTGGTTCTTGAAGGTACTACTCTGGAGAGAAGAAGGCTCCAGTCCTTACCATCTTTATCGGAGGTAATCACGAGGCATCCAATCATCTCCAGGAACTACCTTACGGAGGCTGGGTGGCTCCCAATATCTACTACATGGGTAAGATATGAGTTCCTTTAGGGTCTATATTTATAAATCTCTTTAGAGCAGGGGTGGGCAAACTACGGCCCGAGGGCCAAATGCGGCCCACAAGGCTGTTCCATCCGGCCTGCGGAAGGTAATATTTCTTTTTTGAGGGAAATTTACAAAAAAAACTCACCAGTCCATTCTTATACACCTGAGTCAGAATTTAAACTATATACACATTATAAGGGATCTAGTGTACATATGTACTGTATGTTTTAACTTTTGCCCTTTTCTGGCCTGCAAATCATTTAGGATTAACAAATTACAAAAACCAATGTTGCCCTCCATTTCATTTTGAAATCCGTGATGTGGCCCCCAAGCGAAGAAGTTTGCCCTCCCCTGCTTTAGAGCATTAGTACTAATCTGGGGATCAGGTCCTTTGTGTTTTATCTTCTTTTTTAGAATCAAAACATCGAAAACAGATGCTACGCTGAGGAAAAATCTATGTTATGCAACTTTTCAAAATATTTCACTGAGTTACTTTCCAGTACAATAACATGGATGAGCTTTGAGCACATTTTTTTTGAGAATTCTCTAAAAGTATGTTGGAGGCCGCTTATGTTAGAAAAATCTACATTAAATTCTGTGGCAACATCTCTGCTGGACATCTCACGCTCCCTTATAGGCCTATAAATGTGTCCTACACAAAGTGCCCAGGCGTTATGAACCTTACACAGTTGGGAACAGCTGCTTCTACCATCGATTATGTCACTCGTTGCTTCAAAATATATTCACCAAACGGAGCAAACGTAACATTCAAGAACATTGGTAGAAAAATAACAACGTAGAGAAACATGTTATCCAGTACGCAATTGCATACCGTTACTGAAAGAAGCACGTAACTTTGTACGTGTCCGGTCTTCCTTCAGGCTACGCCGGCGTCGTGCGCTACAAAGGAGTACGGATCGGCGGCTTGTCAGGAATCTTCAAAGGGCATGATTACAGGAAAGGTGAGGTCTAAAAGCTCCAGAGTATGTCCTTCTGTCATTGCGAAACGTATTGCGGCTGTCTCCTCCATTGATTTATTGTCCTCGTTCACAGGCCATTATGAGTTCCCTCCTTACAACCCCGAAACTCTACGCAGTGTTTACCACATAAGGAACATCGAAGTCTTCAAACTCAAACAGGTGACGACCGCTCAGAGCGCTGCGTCTTCGGTGGGCCACGACACGAAGGCCTACCTCGTCACCTCGCGTGGAAATGTAACCCCTCCCGTTTGGCCTCCAGATCCAGATGCCGGTGGATGTCTTCATGACCCACGATTGGCCTCGTGGGATCTACCATTACGGCAGCACGGGGGAGTTGCTGAGGAAGAAGAAGTTCCTGAGGCAGGAGGTGGAGTCCAACACGCTGGGAAGCCCGGCAGCCGCGGAGCTCCTGGCACACCTGCAGCCCAACTACTGGTTCTCGGCGCACCTCCACGTCAAGTTCGCTGCTGTCATGCAGCACCCGGTGAGCCTCACCGGAGAGACCGCGCTGCATGTGTCCATATTTTACAATTTCTCGGGGCTGTGCTTGGAGCATATCATCATTCTGCATGGACAACGACATTCCCAACGATATTGTCATTGTGGTCCTGCCAGGTCACGTGACTGATTGTCTGTCACTGCTCCTCCCCCTTTTCAGTCCAAAGGAGATTCCGCCCCGCGCACTACTAAATTCCTCTCACTGGACAAGTGCCTCCCCTACAGGGACTTCCTACAGGTAAGATGGATATGGAGGACCGGATGACACTGGGTGTGGACGGCACGTAGCTACCATCCAGTTTCATTGATCCGGATCAAAGTCTTCAAGTCAAAGGCTTCAAAGTCTTATTATATTTCAGATCGTCGAGGTGGAAGACCGGTCGGGGTCGTCGGGTCTAGAGTACGACCCAGAGTGGCTGGCCATCCTGAAGTCTACAGACAGCCTGCAGACTGTCAGCCCGAACTACTGGAACACCCCACAGAACAACGGTCTGCACACCAGGTCTGAACAAAAACCCTGATCTGTCTAGGGGTCTATCTGTCTCCTCACACACCTTCACACACTACACACCCCGTTGTCTCAAACACGTCTTCTTGTCTTAATATTCGTCCGTGTCGCCCAGGTGGGACTTCAGCGCGTCCGAGGCAGCCATGCTGGAGGTTGTGGGCGACCTGGGGGGGGAGCTGTCCATCCCGGACAACTTCAGCCTGACCGTGCCAGCCTACGACCCGGCCCGTCCCCAGCCCCACGCCTCCCCCAGCTACAGCGCCAACCCCCAGACCACAGAGCTCTGCGCCACCCTGGGCCTCACGGACATCTACGCCCAGGTCGGGCAAGGCGGCTACGGGGGTCAGATGGGAGCGGGAGCCCCGGAGGAGGACGACGACGTGCAAAGCGGAGACGAGCCCAGCGAGTACCCCACGGACACGTCGGGCCTGTCCGGCTCCTACAACCCCGACGAGATCACCATCGAGGAGGAGTGGGAGGACGAAGAGGGGGAGAGGGAAATAGAGAAGGGACAGAGCCCGGACGCTGTGGTGCCCGAGGGGGAGGCGGGGGAGGTCCGAGAGAGGCGGGACTCGGGGAGCCCCCCTGGGCACACCCCCAGCCGTGCGGTTCTCACCATGCCCGAGCCCAAATCAGACCTTCCCCGCCCGTCCCTCATCCTACCTCCCCCATCTTTCTCCTCACCCCCGGGAGAGGAAGAGGAGGAGCACCAGGTACGGATCCCCAAGCGCACCAGTGGGGGGACGGGGGACCCCGGCAATACGGGCAGCACCCCCAGGATCAAACGCAGAAACCAGGTCATCTACACCGCGGTGGACGATGATGACGAAGAGGACTGAGGCTGAAACCCGGGTTTCAGAGGTGAAGCGGCGGGAACTGTGGTCAAATACCTCATTCTCATGAGCTGCTTTTATATTGATATTATCAGTCAACAAAACCAACAGGGAGCTGTTTTTTATCACAGAAGAACCATGATGGTCATTTATTTTTTTAAGTCGTCATATGTTTTCTTTTTGTAAATAATAAAATTAGGGACAAATTGAATTTTTTTTAACAGGTTGGATTTGCAATGAGTCACTAATTTGCCACGTTAGTTTTCTAATGTGGGTCAATTGCAGAATATCTATATTGAAATAAATGTGGAGGTTGTAAAGAGTGTTGCCGTCTTGTACACCAAAGTCATAATTCTTAACATTTTTAACGTTTACTTTGTATCCTATCATCTTTACTTCACTCTTCTGTGCAATTCAAAAGACTCTCTGGATTTGTGATAAAAATCTGAGGTACATTAACTTTTAGCAGACCCCCCTGATTTAATGTTTTAATAAAAAAAAATCTCACCAAAATGGAGAAACAACATTACCCATAACCCCTGACGGAAGACATGTGGCACCATCAAACTAATGTATTGAGACACGCCCTGAGTTTATTCCACCACACACGGTGCAATAGCACAGCTTTATTGAATACTTTATACAGGTGCTGAATGGAACCTAGCATTTTTCCAATGATCTGTGAAATTCATCATCACTATACGACACTGAACTAACCTGGGATCAAAGAGTTCACAAATGAGTGATTTGTTGATATCTCAATTAAACATCACAATGCCATCACAGAGCCCACGAAACGATTCGTTTTAAAATCAAGTAGGGCTCTTCACATCAATTAGGGTCCTTAGATTCAACCCAGTTTTATGTCATACATACCCTTGTTAATAAAATCAACTAATAGCTTTGATAAAATGAAGCAAAAAAACATAGTGCATTTGACAAAAACAATAGGTACATATAGCAGAAATAACCCCAGTGGGTTAATGGTTACAAGCCAATGTTGAGGTCCAGGGAGATCCTTTGACTTCTGCCTATTGAACACGTTCCAAGACAACAAACACACAAGAAAACTGGGAGTAGGCACTTCTTGTTTTGATTTTTAAAACAAAGCACCCTTAGACATGCACGCTCCATTCTAAATGGATCTTTTCCTATCCATTGAAGTAAAACCTCTGTAGATCTGCCACAACTGACAAATACCTCTCCAATATGGTAAAAATCCATCCCATCTACATCTTGACAAAGTGAAAGAACTGCATAAACTTCTGACCTTTCCAGATCCACATGGGATGTCTAGGTCATAGGGGTTGTTATCCGTCAACAACAAGGAGCTCACCAAAGCCATCCCTCCACACCAGTGCTTTAAACAGCATCAACCCATTAGTCACCATTAAAAGTGTTTGATTCATTTTTTTAATTGACATAGTAACATAGTAAGGACAATTGAGGAACAGAAGAACATGTGTATCATGGCCCTTGCATTCACATGCCGTCCGGACACCGCATAAGATTATATCAACACCAGGTCTCGGTTCTGCTTGTGCCGTGTTGCCCGCTACTACAGGCAATGTCACAGAGGAGAGGATCCCTGGGAGTAAGCAATACAACACAAACAGATCTGGACCCAAGCTAGAGTTCTGAGATCAATACCTACTTAATGTTACCCATAGGAGGACTAGGGGTTCTCCTTACCACTTCTCCTTACCACTTCAAATGAGCAGGTGAAAATCCCACCCTACATATTAGTAGTTGTGTATTAGGCAATAGATTGTTAGAAACCATGCTTAACTCCTGCCACAGCCAGGCAGACGTAGCGTAGAGCAGACTCGCTGAGCCCCAACAGTTAATAAACACTGCATGTTCCTCTGTGTATATTTACACATGTAGGTGAAAGTAGGAGAGCGTTAGAGATTGTGGCAAAGGAGTGGTCTGGATGAAACCTGGCACCAGAAGGATGATGTCTCAGAACGCCGCTGATCTGAGCAGTAATAGATGTAAAGGCTGGGGGGGGGCTTCAAATAAATATAGAATACAGAGAACATAAGGCAGGAGAAGAGGCCATTTACGGTTCCCCCTGAACCATCTAATATGGATTAATTTAAACACAGGTGGTTCTGTCAGCGGGGACTGGTGGAGTATCTAAAATAGATCAGGCCAAGGGTTCAGGATTGGGTTCAGTTTGTCTGGGCTTCAGGGGCTCAGCTAGAGTGGGTAATGAAGGGGCGTTTATGGTCAGCTCCGCCCCTTGCGGGTGCAGCAATGACAATACTTCATGGATGGAGTAGGATATGCTTCCCATTCACTCTTACTTTCCCCTCATCCCATCAATTTCTGGCGCTGAAGGACCAACACTGCGATTGATTGCATAATAAAATTGAACCATGATTAAAATGAACCAAGACAGAATGCAAAACAAAATCCACAATGCTTAGTGCGTAATACTATACAAAGTCTTGTCACTCTCTCACTCTTGCATTCCCATCTGCCGGTATTCAGTCTTTGTCAGACCTCTGTCCCAAATCTGACTGGCGTTTGTTGCTGGGGCAATACTCGCAAAAAAACAACCGTCCCTTTTCACTCCAACCCCTCTTCCTTCCCCTCTCTCACTCTCTGTCGGTGGCCGTCTGGGTGGATGGGAGGGTGTATGGACGGGTGAGTGGGTGTCTCCTTGCCCGACCACAGAGGTTGGTAGCAGGGTTGGTAGCAGGGTTGGTTCTAGTTCCCTCCCCCGCCTCCACAGCAGGACGTGGTGTTGTGGGCGTCTGGGTCCTGGAGGTTCACTCCCCTGTGTCGGGCTGCATGTGTTGGGTTCTGGGTGTCCGTTTTTGGCATCTTTTTGGCTGCAGAGACAGTGGGACACACTTGGTTTAGAAGTCGCGAATTATGTTTAATGGGAATATCCTCTCCACAGCTTTGAGTCTGACTCATTCTGGATCTATACTAGAAAAGAGACGCAGATCTTCTCTAAAGCTTGTGCACGTGTGCATGTGCTCTTTTTCTATGCACAGTTTCTGTTCCATTTGAGTTTCAGTCAATTCAGGAAGCGCACTAAACGTTCAAATCCAATTTTCTCTAATGCTTTGCAATAAGGAACAATTGGACTTGGAATGTCCGTGTACGTACACCTGAATTGACCAAAATTCTAATGTAATTAACCCCAACCATGCATTTAAGCAGTAACCCTAAGGAACAAGTAAAGCTTACCAATGGCCAGGAACAGCTCGTTGACATTCATGGCAGTCTTAGCCGAGGTCTCCATAAAGAGAAGCCCAGTGTCTTCAGAATAGGTCTGGGCTTCCTGTCACATGCCACACACAACAGCCAGACCCATCAGTCAGGCAACCATCTCTCAGTATTAGGAATATCCAGTGGTTCATACATACATGGACAGAACAGAGTCAGGGTTGACTACAGTACCTCAAACTCCACCAGTCTCTTCTCAGCCAGGTCAGCCTTGTTCCCTGCCAGAGCTATGACGATATTGGGGCTAGCCTGCCTTTGAAGCTCCTTCACCCACGCTTTAGCCCGCTCAAACGTCTCCTGAGGAGGATAAAGTAGAGGCCATATGAGAGGAGAAAGGAGGTGAGGTAACAAAGAATAGTGAGTCAGATGAAATACAACATAGGAAAATATGGAAGCATGTATTCAGTACAATATAAATTGTTTATGCCACAAGTTAGCCGTGAGCCAGCATCTCGGCGGCGCGCTAATGCCCCTACCGGCTTGGTGATGTCGAAGACCACAATTGCAGCCTGTGCACCACGGTAGTACATGGGAGCGAGACTGTGGTAGCGTTCCTGTCCTGCAGTGTCCCAGATCTCAAACTTCACCGTAGTGTCGTCTAGACACACCGACTGGGCCAGGAATGCAGCTGTGGGACAGAGGTTTATCCAGGATATAAAAACGCAGACCTGTCCTCTCAGCTTCCAGAAAATACAAAAGCTTTTGCTGCAGTACTTAAGGAACAAAGTGGCCTAACCCTGAACCAGTAAACACCTCACTATTCTCTTTATCCCCTTCCATCCTACCCCAATAACACCCATTCCTCTCCCCTTCTCCCTCCCTCCATCTTCCGTCCCCCAATACCTCCGATAGTGGTCTCCTGGAACTCATCAAACTGCCCCTTGACAAAGCGCAGCACCAAGCTGGACTTGCCCACAGCCATGTCTCCCAGGAGGACCAGTTTAAACTGACATATCTTTGTCTGGGGCAGCGTGCCATTGGTCCGTCCACTCCCTCTGGTAGCCATGGTGCTGGAAGTAAGGAGGGCTGTGGGGGCCTCCCAGTGATGGGAGCTTAGACTACAGGGGACTCTGGGATTTGAAGTCTTTACTGTACCTCTCTTCTCCTCTTTTTCTGTCTGGAGATGGGAATAGATGGGGGACTGTTATGCTCTTTTTGCACTATAAAAAGAAATCAGTGGTTTAAACCACAGGCTGTCAAAATATTGGTTATATTTTACAGAACACAATGTTTTTTGGTAGAATCTGGATCAAAATATGTATTTATTTTGTTTATTTGTTGCTGTCTGTACAGTCCTGACTGTCTAATGCTCCAAATGCTGTGCCTTTTGTTACATTTAAATGCACACATTTGAACATGTCTCCTTAATAATAGTCATTTTGCTTTTTTCTTGATTTTTAATTGGTGTCTGACAGAATAAATCAAAACGTTCTTCATTGAACTGCCTCCAGTTTTGCAAAAGAGCTGCAATCAGCTGATTGTACTTTTGTACAGTGCATACTTTCGCATTAACACACCTTTATTTACAATGTAATTCATTAACAAGCTGCCTACATCCTAACATCCCCCCATAATTATTTATTTTATCAAAACATTATAACATGTTTTAAAAAATATATATATTTGTATGAAAAATAATTCTGTTGCTTGTAAAAGTATTCAACACCTATACTTCAGAAACTTACAGTTTACCGCTCTGTCAAAGACACTACTACCTTACAATTTGCCATCACCTGGAAATAATATTATATTATTATTTGAAGTTAATGTTTAAAAAACACCTTAGACTAGGGAAGGGGAAACAAGTTGTGTTGTTGTTTAAATTAAATACAAATCTAGCAAATGTTTAAGGCAGTACCCTTTAAACCTCAGCGCTTATACAAGAACAAGACATGTAAGAGAAGTCACTGTGCGACTAACAATCACTTTGAATGAGCTACAGAGTTCAGTGGGTGGTAGTGAATTTACCGTGCACAAAACTGGCCTGTATGGTAGAATAAAGAAAGAAGCTGATACTCAAATAGCTACCTAGCATGTCAGGAGAAACTACAGGGGTCCGATAAGACCAAGATGAAACTCAAAGTGCTATGCAAATATTTAACACTGCCCATGCCTCAAGACAGATTATACTGTATGTGGATGCATTTTGAGGAACCGGGTATCTTGTTAAGTGATAAAAGAATAGATGGAACAAAATATATGGACATACTGCTAGATAACCTGCATCCGTCTGCTGAATTAATTGGATTGGGAGGGAATCCACCTTTCAGCAGGACTATGAAACCAAGCACAAGGTCAAAGCAACAGTGGCCCAATAATAAAATGGTAAATGTTCTAGTGTCCCAATCAAAGCCCGGAGTTTAATCTCATTTGTGGCAATGCTTCAGAATTGTTGTCCAAAAACAACCTAAAAAGCCTCTTCCAAATATGAATTTGTAGGTTGAATACTTACAAATAAATATATTTAGGTTTAAGATTTTTCATACAAATATTTCCCAACATAAAACCAATATCTCCTTACAAAAGTAGTTTTTACTTTAATTTAAAACATCAAACATGTACTGTTTGTAATTAAGTAATGAGAGATTTGGTCTGAAAACGTTAGCAAGGCACTGATTTTGAAGGTCCTTGATATTAACACTTTGGCAACACTTGGCACAAATTACGGAAACTGACATTCATTCTGGACAGTCCAATAGATTATCTTTAGGTCAAATCTATGACGTAATTATTACATGACCGGAAATGATGCTCATCTGCACAAAACTAACTGACATTAAGATATGTGCAACTGCCTACCAGTAGTGACATTAGTAATGTCATTGTGTCGCCCTCTTGGCCCCAGCCAGCGGAATCAGCTATGTAAATATGTATGGCATTATAAATTCACTGCCATACCGGTCGTGGTGCGGTCGAAACTAGAAAGCTTTACGGTTCGACGACCAATTGATAACATAGAACGGTCGTCACACGACCGGGTCGTTGCGCACATCAACAAAGGCGTGTTGCTGTCCCATGCAATCCCCTCTGTCACATGCATCAAAACCATGGAATTTCGCAAGGCAGCGAGCTATTACAGGAGAATGACAGCATTGTTTTGACTATCAGCACCACTAAGCTGAAACCACGTAGTTAGGTGTTGCTATTTTTTTTTTTAAATCGCCACTCATTTTGCATCTACACCTTTTTAAAAATCGCAGTAGAACGTTGTGCAGGTATTGTCAGTTGTTGGTGTATCTCTGGGTAAGAATGGAGTCCTTGTAGCCGAGTCTCTTTACTGCGGATGAGCCTATTCCGCCCCATCGACGAACGCCTTCCCGTTGAAGCCTTTCGGATTCATATCCCATGTTTATTTGCGAGTAGACACAAATGAATACATACGTACCAGTGACAGTATTCGCGCTGTCTCTGAAACGGTCAGGTGTCCCCGTCTTGAGTCTTTACCGTTAACAATTTATCAGCTGGTAATACGACTAACACTTCCTGCATATTCGCGCAGTCGCACTCATAACGCGGTCTCGTTTCCCAGATACTAGATGCAACCCGCATTCCTTTACGTTTCAGTTAAGTTCGGTGCAGCTACCCCCAGTGTAAATAGTACCGTATTTACTGACAAACATTATTGATAAAAATTGTTCTTAACATTACCGCACCTGAGCCTAAATGCTGCAGTTAACATCTAGATATTGTAATCGTATATTATGCAAATACTGCAGATTATTTATTGCAGAAATCTAATTCAAATGATTCCCAAAAATATATTAAAAGCTGTGAGTACAGCGTATTCCACATATTCCCCAGATAGGGCCACAGTGTCATCGGACCCCCCTGTCTCAGCTTTGTCTCAAGATTTATAAATGTGCCAGAGGAGTAGGGTCAGTTCTCCTACTCCGTTGTAAAGCCCTGTATATCTAAGGAGTACACTCTCTAATTATTCATTGTCCCTGCTGCTTTAAAAGCTTAAAGCATGAGGTCCTGGCCCACAACTCCGAGGTACCAGACTCTAAAGAGTTGTTGTTGTCCTTGTCCAAAGCCTCTCCTGGTTTTGTTGCAGATCAGAATCCGAAAAACTTTATTGCCAAGTACATTGGCACATACAAGGAATTTTCTTTGATGCTATGGTGCATGACAACAAAACAGTAAGTGGTATGGAATTAAAGTAAATATAAAATGTGCAAACATTTAATTAATAATTTAGAGTGCAATGTGCATGAAGGGAGTCCAGAGAAGTGCATTAATGTAATGCATTATATAGAAGTTAAGTTATGGGGCAGAGAGTGTCAATGTCAGTGGGGGTCGTCAGGCCTTGTTGATGAGGCCAGCTGCCGATGGGAAGAAGGTTGAGATGTTACATGACGATTCAGGTAACCCCCCCCCAGGTTGTCCCTGTCCTTGTCCATCTGGTCCTACTTTTAAACTTAGGTTTTATAAACTCTGGACACAGCCCACATGCATTAATATATTATTACAACTTGTACACTGAAAATGTTCACCCGGCACAGCCAGAAGAGGACTGGTCACCTTTACGGGCATTGTTCCTCTCTAGGGTTATATCCAAATTTCGGCACCTTTAGGGAGTTTTTTCTAGTTGTGCTAGACACTGTGCTTCAACACTATTGCTGTTTGCTCCTTGGGGGTTCAGGCTGGGTGTTTTGTAAAAGCACTTAGTGACAACTGCTGATGTAAAAAGAGCTTTATAAATACATTTGGCTGATTGATCTAGTGAATGGGGAATAAAGGTCAGTATATGATTCTCGAATTCATAGGTGTATGCAATTAAGCTTTGGCATGACATTATTATTAATCCAAATCCTGCATTTTTTTCTTTCGCAAAATATTTTATTTAACAGAATATTTCTGACTTTTTACAGACAAACGCTCCTCCATACCACAGGCAGGCGCCGTTCCGTTTTAATCCGGATCATACCGAGTGACATTTAGCATCACGTGACAAGGCTGCACATATCAAAATACAGAATTTAACCTCCAGAACACGCTGCTACCTTATAGGGCTACTGTCCAATAATATTTCTGTATCTGTTTAGAGATTGACCAACTGAATATTTTATTTATGAAGTTCAATAACCAATGCAATTGAAAATATTCACACGTGTACAATAATAAAGTAACGTGAGCAATGTAGCGTTAGTTTACTAATTCCTTGACTTCTGTTCTGATTATGTCACTAAACAAAACGAAGCAAAAGCAAGGGAGAGATGCTGCGGTATGTTATGTTCTTTTACGTACATCGAATGCAACACAACTGTAGTTACAGGAGCCAAGCGACATCGAAGTACGGTATAGCAGTGAAGTAACTGATTATGTATGCCTTTAGTAGTTTGTTTTAATCCGTGATGCACTTTATTTTGCATTACTGTTTTACTAAAGAAAATGTATTGAACGCTTTTGAGCGTAACTTTTAATGTTCTTATACGGCGGCCCATTAACCCTACAATGGTCAGTCTGTAATGTGGAAGCATTGTTTGAGTTTTTGTTGGTATGCAATTGTGATAATATTGCGTCGTGCATTTTCTTCAGGTTCAGGGGACCAATCACAGCAGTGTTCTTAGTAAGGCGTCTGCGGCTACTCAGGGTTACTTTCTGGATGACTACCTGAAGCACTTTGTGTGTAAGGTGTCTAGAAGAGCTCCTCTCATCAACAGGTTGGACAGACAGCACCACATTATTTAGGCACATATTCTTTATACATATTTTTTTTTTTAAATGGTCCTCTCATTATTTATTTGTTTATGTCTTTTAAAGGGGTTACTATGTACGCTGGAAAGCCATAGACCACTGCATCAAGCAGTTTCTGCAAGTGACCGAACACTGCCCCAGGAGACAGGTAAGGTCACCATGTTCCAAAGGTGTTTGTGCTTTCCTGCCAAAACCATGCAAAACATGATGCAAAACCTTTTCTCCAGGTGTTGACTCTGGGAGCGGGGTTTGACTCGCTTTATTTCCGCCTGCATGCTGAAGGGGCTCTGAAGGGCTTGGTCCTGTTTGAGTTGGACTTCCCAGACGTTACGCGATGCAAGGCTGCTCTCATCAGTAACAGCACTCAGCTCAAAGAGTGCTTGGGTCCCTTCTCACACTCACCCACAGGTACACTCTATGTCCAAACACACATACACATGCAGACAAAACATATATAACATAAGTGAACACACTCATTTACAGTGTTAACACTACTAGCTCTCTAATGCATCTGTGTTTATGTCCAGGCCCTGCGTATGTCCACGGCGATCAGTACCGTCTGCTAGGGGTGGATGTGAGAGAGAATGCCCAGGTGGAAGAGGCACTTAGTGGGGCTGGTCTGGACTGGAGTGCCCCTACCCTGCTACTGTCTGAAGTGGTTCTCACTTACATGGAGACACAATGGTGAATAGCTGTTGAGTGCTCTATTTGTAGACATGTCTTTGTTCTTGGTTTGGTCATGCGTGTTGTTTGGGGAAGAATTACTTGTAATCATACTCCTCCTCTCGACCAAGGTCTGATGCTGTCATTCGCTGGGCTGCTAGGCTACTCCCCCAGTCACTGTTCGTTATGTACGAACAGATCCGCCCCCACAACCCATTCGGTCAAGTCATGGAGGACCACTTCCTGAAGCTCAACTCAACCTTGCACGCGCTCAGACGCTACCCAGACCTGGCTGCCCAGACCAACAGATTCCTGGACGGGGCAAGTTTTGGTTGACTTACGTAAAGGCAGCCATTTCAATCCGTCTCCACTGTGTGACATGGGGGTTATTTGGTGTGTTGGCCGCTGTGTGTCCGCAGGGTTGGGAGCAGTGTGTGTGTCTGGATTTGAATGATTTCTACCTGGGTCATGTAGCAGAGAGGGAGAGATGCAGAGTGGAGAGCCTGGAACCATTCGATGAGTTTGAGGTGGGTTACTCTGATCTCTGTTTTCCTCACACTTCTGTCTGGCAGTGAGCACATTTCCAGGTATGCTTAGTGCAAACTGGAATATTAGGGTTTTCAACAGCTGCGTATTGTTGCTTATTTAAGCATGTTTTAAACTCAACAAGTGCCCTTTTAGACATAAAGCTTTTCTCATGACTCGCAGGTCAGAGGCGGCTTTGTCATCAATTATGCATGTTTTGGGCTGTTGTAGGATGCAAGCAATCACTGCACCATAACTGACCAGTGGTTGACCATGCTTCTGATGTGCCTGTTTGTATTTTAGGAGTGGCACCACAAATGTGGTCACTACTTCATTCTCACTGCTTCTAGAGGCTCTATAACCAGCCAGGCTCTTCTTAGACACCCAACGGGTATGTTGGAAGCTATTTTCTACTCACAATGGTCTTTGTGTATAGTGCCTTACTATAAAGTATGTTTTAGATTTTTTCTTTAAACTTTTTTCCATATTTTATGGAGTTTAAATGGATTGTTTCAGTATTGTGTCACTAAATTGCACACAGTACCCCAAATACTTTGTTTTTATGTACAATGTACAGATATGCTAGCGTCACAGGAAATGCTAGATGTCAAACATGTCCTCTCCTGTGACTACCCCCAACAGGTTCTCCTATCCCTGTGGCAAGGCCATTGCTGAGCTCCCGGTCCCTGGTTGTGAGGCCCATGGTGGGGGTTCTGTGTGTGGAGGGTCTGGGGATGGCGTCCACCTCTCTGGCTCCCGGCCTGGTACTACTCAGCGGGGGCTCCGGCAGAGGGGGCAGAGGTGCGGGAGCCAGGGTCCTCATCAGAAACAAGGCAGGCTGGAGATGTGCCTCTGTGGAATCATCTACCGACTGGGGTACGAAGGCCCGAACGGTTGTGTGATGCTGGGACTTTACAGGCCTAGACACACCCCGTTTCGCTCTCGCTGGAGGTACGGGCTACGCATTCCAGTTCAGGCTCCTCTCTCCTCACAGGGGTCAGACTGCATCACACTGTCACGAGGGTGCCCGGCTGGGGAGCTGTGATGTTTGGTGGCCGCTCCTCCCCACTGAATCCCATGGGAGCGCTGCTAAGAGTGACCGCCGATGCACGTGACCTGAGCGACCCCGCTGTCCCCGGTGACCAGGCCGTAGTGAGGCTCGCCGCGAAGGAGGTGAACTGTAGCGGTCGTCCGCCTGGCCCGAGGTGGAGGCACACTGCCACCTTCCTGAGGCACCAAGGTGAGGGGACAAACGCGCGTTGACCTGATGCAATTACGTCCGCGGCGATGGGGATTTGTTCAGTAGGCGAGCGTGTCTTCTGGCTTCCTGTAGGTCAGAACTTCCTGTTCGTTTTCGGAGGACGGAGTAAGGCCGAGGCTGGGCTGGGTGATGCTCACTTCCTGTGTATTGATGACCAGCGTTGGACTGAGGTGTTTTTTTTCTACTCCCCCTTTCAATATATCCCCCCCATTGTGATATGTAGCTGTGGCCAGAAGGGCAGCCTGAATGGGCGTGGTGGGGGCCCATTAAGGCTGAGGGGCGCACGGTACGGTTTGTCTTAGAATTATTCGCTAGCTGAAAAATAAAATATATATTTATTAGCAATTTTGTGTTTAACTTGCTCTATGCTATTTAGTTAAGAGAATACTGAAGTTGAATTGATAAAATGTCTGCATTTGTGTTATGATTCCATAGTTGCGTTTTTAGGATTGACTAAATCTGTTACCATGGTTAATGGCAGATCTTGCAGGCTCTGAACTGTGAAATAATAATACAAACTGCGTGTGTGTGTGTGTGTGTGGGTGCATTTCTTGCTCCGTGGGAGTCAAAGCTAAGCCGCCTCTGAGCATAGCCTGTTTTTCTAGATTCCAATAGAGGGCACAGCGCCTGAGCCTCGCTTCTCCCATTCAGCCTGTCCTTATGCCGGAGGGGTAGTGATTTGTGGAGGTTTGGGTGGAGGAAATGTTCCACTGGGAGATACCGTCCTACTGAGGCCTACTACCGCAGGCTTCCGCTGGGAGAAACTGCTTCTTGTACCTGCTCTAGTACCCAGGTGGGGATACCAAAGACAGTCAAGCGGCTGATACTTGATTTCCTAGTATGATGTCACATTGTGTTTGGGGTCTAGTTTGCATTGAGCAGGTTAGTGGATCGATGAGTTATTTTCAGAGACCCCAAGCACAACAGGTATCATGACGCTAAATGGGACGTTTGTCTTGACGTGGCACGCTCATCGTTCGTTCCAGATATTCCCATTCCGCTCACGTGATTGGTGATCGGCTGGTGTTGGTGGGCGGGGTTTGGCTACAGGCGGACGGCGTGCCGGGGGTTGCAGTTGCAGACCTGACCACCGGAGCCAGTGTGGAGCTTCGACTGGACACAGTGAGTGCGGATGGCTTTGACCTGACATATAACTGAAACACCCCCCCCCCACTCAATGTGGATCCTTGTGCAGTGTACAAATAGACTGGCACGTGCCACCCAGTCCCAGACAACATAACCGAATGGATTCACTGTACACACGGTTGTTCACCGACCGCCAACCGTCGTCCCCACCTGTACCCCTTTCAGTCTGCGGTGCCCTGGCCTCTAATGCTGCACTGCTTCTGCTCGGAGCTCCTGGACGACTCCGACGGTTCGACGGCGGTGGCTCTGATCGGCGGAGGAGGAAACTGCTTCTCATTCGGGACTCATCACAACCCTGCCCCGGTCACCGTGGACCTAAAGGATGCTCTGTGACGCGCCTGCGCTGAGATAGCGGTGAGGGCCAGGGGAGTGGGGGTGGGTTGACATGTACCACAAACCACCAACACACCTTACTGCATTTGATCAGTAAAGAAGGTTATACAACCTCATGCCCGTGCAGTGTGTGATGTGTCATTTCAGGGTCCCGCGCCCGGAGATGGCCGTGGGAAGGACAGACAACCAAAGACTTTGCGATGCGTCAGGTCTGCTTACCAGCCATGTTTGGTTTTATTTCAGTTGAGACCTCAGTAAATTCACAATCAAAGGACTCGGCAATGGGACAGGCATTACTCAAAATCAAGAAGTATCTGGGTTATTCCAGGTCCATATTGTGATTGGGTTCAAGGTGGAGGTTGGTTGCCGTCGGGTCGGCGGGGGGGGGGGTCACTCCGTGAAACGTCTGAAGGACTGGACGGCGGGGCTGACAGCACCCCAGTCTCCAGGCTTCCTGTACTCCCCCTTCTCCAGGAAATACTGCCGTCCGCGATAGTTGGGGTGCTCGTAGAAGACCCACCAGCCGTCCAGGACCTTGCAGGAGCACACCTCCCTCCAGCGGTACTTCTCCAGGATGGAGGGGCAGTCCTCAGCAGCCTCAAAGGCCTGGCCCGCAAAGTCAGCCGTTTCATACAGCTGCATCTTGTACTGTGTCCCGCTGGTCTAAAAGGGGTGGGGGCGTAGAGTGGGCACAGAGTGGTGGTGGTGGCAGAGTGGGTGGAGGCGAGGGGGTTAGTGCAGGGCATTGGGAAAGAAGGGGGAGGAGATGTGGGGTAGGAGAAAGGGGGAAGGGGGGATATACAGCGAGATGAGATGCTTGGGTTCTTTTTCGAGGATCAGTGTGCCAGGAAAGTAATAAAAAACATGTTTTGTAAAGAATTGTTCTGTTTGTTCCCCATGACCTGAAATCCTTTGTACATGTTACTTTTTTTATCACATTTACAATGTTTTAGAAGGTTCAGAACCACATAAGAAACAAAACACTTTTTCATAACTACCTGCATTTTTTGCTTCCACAATTTGTCAACTAAAAATATTTCCTACCGCCATATTCTGTACCAGAGATGTGTCAAGGTCAGCATGTCAATGTACCGTGCACATGTCGCTCCGACCCTGCCTGCCGGTTCGTGAGCTGGCCTGTATGGTGGTATCGATCTCCATGTACCGGCATAGCCCTCAGGCCCTTGGGGAACTGTAACTGTCCTGTGGCTGACCCAGTTGGGTTTGGAAGGCCTAATATTCTCTACCCAACAGTCCGAATGGGGCTGTCTACACATACCCTGTCTAAACCAGTTCTGCCGTCATCGCTATCCTTTATTTGTTTTCGATTCGTCTATTTCATAACAACTATCTAGCCTTTGTCATGTAAAATGCCCCTTTGTCCTAAAGACAGGCATTTCAGTGTATAAATCTGCTAGGGATCTAGTTACTTTTATCGAAGCCTTTTATTTCAAATTGGGTTTAGAGTTCTATAGGACTGAGACTAAGGCAATGACTGACTTACAAAGTGGATCATCTTGCAAGAGCAGAGGCGGTCGTTGAGGCCCATCCAGCGCAGGTAGTCGGGGTATTCTCCTCTGGTCAGGACGTACTGGTAGCCCAGGTAGTTGGGCCTCTCGTACACCACCCAGGCACCACTCTCCACGCGGATGGAGTTGCAGCGGCTCAGGTAAGCATGGAAGTCGGAACAGTCGCTGTCACACTCATAACGACGGCCCTGGAAGTTCTTCTCCTCGAATAAGACAATCTGGAAGAGAAAGACGGGCCAAGTGGTGATTTCAACATTTCTTGTGGTTGGTAAATCTGGACGGCAATCTAGGAAAGCATTTTGTCCAAGTTGATTTGATCCAATTTGATATATTTAAGAAATGTGGTTGTGGTATAAATTATCCGGTTACATCCAACCCTCCTGGCAGATGATGACGACCACATATTGAGAATTCCACTCTTTTTCTGTCAGAGTTAGTCTTTCTGGCCTGGAAATATATACTATGGTTTTGACAGAAAATTTAAGTCAGCCATCCTAGGATTTTACCAAACACCCCAGGAAACTGCTGCTATGCCACTGTCACCATAGAGATGCACCAGGTGTCCTGTCCACGCTATCTACACTATAGATCCTGTCAGGTGTCTTGTCCACCCTATCTACACTATAGATCCTGCTCTGACGGAGGTACTACCAGCCCGGTGTCGAGTGGCTACGTTGCTCACCCTGCCCATTTTGGACATGGTATGTTGGCAAGGCTCGGTAGATAGCGGTGGTCTCCCTGAAGTCTGGTTGCCCGGGTGCTTCTGGTCCTGCCACCCGAGCCCCTTTTATATTCCCAGCCTGACCGTGAGGCGGCTGTGAGGGGAACAATCGCTTTGTCATGAAAATGAGATCCAAAAATTGAGTCAGTGATTCTGGTGCTATTCAGTTTTTCCAGAAAAGCAACATGGGATTACAGCATAATGGCAGTACGATGGGAGCCCATCCACCCCCTCTCTGCCGGCTTCCTGAAATGGCCCCCCCATACCCACCGCAACACACACCCTCTCTGTATACCGCCCTGCCAGATTGCTCCACACACAACCAGCCTGCGGTCGTGTCCACCAACCTCATGCCAAGACTGCCAAAGTGCCAACTGTGGGATTTGGAGCATCAATTACTTGGAGTGGTACCGGTTCTCCAGACATGGCTTCGCCTGGCCACAGCAGCAGAGAAACAGGGAGTTTTGGTGTTCACCGGGGGTGTTTATTAGACATATAAAAGGTGCGAGGCCCATTACGCTAGAAAAACAACTGAATATTTTAAGTGTGCTGGTCTTCTACTCTCTTCCATGCCTTCTGGGGCCAGTGAATAAAGAGAAGTGACGGGGGACTGGAAGGGATTTGTGCACCATCTGCCCCCTCCAGCCTCTGCCAGTCTTGGTGTACCTAGCAGTGAGAGCCGGAACAGAGCTAAGATAGGTTAAGTGGGTAGTTACTTGATAAGTAAAAAGCACTTACGTAATCAACTAAATTGCTGTAATTGATCATTGTTTGAGCCACATTGAGGTTGATAAACAGGGCGTCTGGGAAAGTGTTTGAATAAAACAAAAAGCCAAGTCAAGGCAAAAAAAGGTTTATTCATGTCTACAGAAAATTGACAAATGTAACAATTGTGCTTTTAGAAATCAATGTAACTTGTTTCCATTATAAGTGTGTAGGTAGTGTGGCATAGTGCAATTTCGTAGAAAGGCAAGTCATTCAGGGAAGCTACAGCAGTAAGGCATTTTAAAAAAAAAACATTAAAATCTCTACTGTGACAGAACAAGAATGGGGGAAACAATGGACGGTTACCTAGCAACATCAGCATCCTGTCACATGCTAGGATCTCTGCTTTGGATCTACTGTCCCTTGACCCGTGCAACAACATACTTTTCTGATCAGTACGGTCTTCTGACATCCTCTTCTACTTTCTACAGCACGTTTCAAGAATCCGAACCAGTGGGCTTCAAACCTAGCCCACCTGGGTTGTGCTCAAGCCAACAGCGGCATGCACTGTCAAGCCAAACATTTTTAAAACATTCAATGTGACAATAAATGGCAGCAGGTTGAAGCTTGGACTGGGATGCTGGGACCTTTGAATTCATCACCCCCTCCGTCATCAGCAAAGACTGTGTCGCATAATCACAGGCATACATTCATTATTTTGCCCCAATACTGAACAAAGTTAATTTCGGCGTTGACATTACAACCTGATTCCGTGTAATTTCATTGGTCCGGTACTCACTATAAGAGAACCCAGGCTACACAGACCTGAGATATTATTGGATATCCAAGTGCTCTGGCACTACTGACCTTGTCCCGATTCTCAAGCCTGCATATTACCACCGCTTTTAAGTGCAGGTGACAGTCTCAGCTGGTTGAAGGTAGGCAGCAGCAGGATGTCTGCACGGCCCACAGGCAGATCCAGTCATCCACACCTTGCCCCTCCCGTTCATCTGGCGATAGTCATCCGATCCTTCCTGGTACTGCCTGGAACACCGCACAGCAGCCAAACAACTTAGAGCTGCTAGACGCAGAGAGGCGAGAGCTTCTTTAAATGGGGATCTCTAGCAACAGGAACCCAGGCATCAACGCATGCCCCTCGGGCCGGCTACAAGAGTCAGCAAGGCATTGTTACGTGCCCTACGGGCCGGCTACAAGTCGCTTCCTGTCTGGTGTTGAGGGGCCTGCCGTCCCCCTGGCCGTGGTTGTCGGGGTGGTCCGCGGAGTCCATGCTAGGCGGGACGAGGCTGTCCAACTCCTGCCTGTGTCCTGACTCCAGCAGCCACTCATGGAACTTGTGCTCCACTATGGCCTGGAACTGACGCCGCTGCTCCCTGAAGAGGGAAACCAGGTCAACTTACAGCAGAGACCCAAAGATGAACCCCTCTGAGGTTCCTCAAGGGCATTCACTAACCCCCCTTCAGCCACCCACCACAGCAAGGCACTGCATTCATTAGGAAATCATTTCATTAGGCTTACTTGTTACATAGACAACAACATGTTGATGTATATATACAGTGGGGAGAACCAGTATTTGATACACTGCCGATTTTGCATGTAGAGGTCTGTAATTCTTATCATGGGTACACTTGAGAGACGGAATCAAAAAATCCAGAAAATCACATTGTATGATTTTTAAGTAATTAATTTGCATTTTATTGCATGAAGTATTTGATACATCAGAAAAGCAGAACTTAATATTTGGTACAGAAACCTTTGTTTGCAATTTCATCACATGCAATTACATCATACGTTTCCTGTAGTTCTTGACCAGGTTTGCACACACTGCAGCAAGGATTTTGGCCCACTCCTCCATACAGACCTTCTCCAGGTGTCCTTCAGGTTTCGGGGCTGTCGCTGGGCAATACGGACTTTCAGCCCCCTTCAAAGATTTTCTATTGGGTTCAGGTCTGGAGACTGGCTAGGCCACTCCAGGACCTTGAGATGCTTCTTACGGAGCCACTCCTTAGTTGCCCTGGCTGTGTGTTTCGGGTCGTTGTCATGCTGGAAGACCCAGCCACAAACCATCTTCAATGCTCTTACTGAGAGAAGGAGTTTGTTGTCCAAGATCTTGCGATACATGGCACCATCCATCCTCCCCTCAATGCGGTGCAGTTGTCCTGTCCCCTTTGCAGAAAAGCATCCCCAAAGAATGATGTTTCCACCTCCATGCTTCACGGTTGGGATGTTGTTCTTGGGGTTGTACTCATCCTTCCTCTTCCTCCAAACATGGCGAATGTAGTTTTGACCAAAAAATCTATCTAATTCCTTCTATCTAATAATTGCGTCAACAGTTGTTACCTTCTCACCAAGCTGCTTGCCTATTGTCCTGTGGCCCATCCCAGCCTTGAGCAGGTCTACGATTTTATCCCTGATGTCCTTACACAGCTCTCTGGCCTTGGCCATTGTGGAGAGGTTGGAGTCTTTTTGATTGAGTGTGTGGACAGGTGTGGACAAGTTCAAACTGGTGCAGTTAATACAGGTAATGAGTGGAGAACAGGAGGGCTTCTTAAAGAAAAACGAACAGGTCTGTGAGAGCCGGAATTCTTACTGGTTGGTAGGTGATCAAATACTTATGTCATGCAATAAAATGCAAACTGGATTTTTGTTTTAGATTCCGTCTCTCACAGTTATGATTCCGTCTCTCACAGTTACCTATGATAAAAATTACAGACCTCTACATGCTTTGTAAAAAGGAAAACCTGCAAAATCGGCAGTGTATCAAATACTTGTTCTCCCCACTGTGTGTGTGTATATAAATATACATATATTTATTCAGACATTTTATCCTACTGACGTCAGGGACTCACTTGTTTAGGTGGGCATCCTGCACAGTCTTCTGCCAGTCCTGGACAGTCTTCTCCCTCTGGTCGAGAGCATCCTGGTAGACTGACGGCAGCCCGCCTGGCACCTCGCACGTGTCTCCGTCTGTCTTGAAGGGCACCACGAAAGGGCAGAACTCAGCGGGAGGTAGCAGGCGGTACGAGCCAGGGTCCGGGCCGGTGCCCTCCACGCCCAGCAGTAAGGGACGGTCCCAGGGGTTGGGCACCACGGCTAAGCCCACACTGGCCATGTGGTCCTCCAGGGTGGGGTAGTGTGTGTGGAAGGGACCCAGGGTCAGAGCGGTGTTCCCGGGCAGGATCAGGGGCCGGGTGGGGGTGAGGGCGTGGATGGTACAGTGAGAGGAGGAGCCTACGGTCAGCCGGCCAGCCACGCAGACCACCCTGACCTTCTCACAGCTCTGGATGTGGACGCTGGTCTGGACGGGGCCCAGGACTATTGTGCTGTTACGACACTTCTCCACGCTCACCGACCTGAAACGCACACAGCGTTGCATTTCACCACAGCTGGCTTGTTTTGAAAACCGGTCTGCCAACTCACCAATTGACGAGCGGATGGCCATTGAATCGGAATAACAACCTGACGTGTGTCAGGGTCGTCAGGCGGACCAAGCCGCAAGGGTTTCAGTAGAAGGGTGTGTTTCGCCTCACCTGAGTGGGGAGAGCAGGTAGATGAAGGAGTCGCTGCAGCGGTGGATTTTCACGTGAGCTCCCGCTAGCTTGTCCGAGTCCTTGGCCAGGGTCTGTCTGAACACCTGGGACATCAGCACTATCTTGCTGCCTGTGGGAGCCATGTGGGTGTTCCGGGCGATCTTGGCTCTCTTTATAGCGCCCTCCACTGGGGGACGGGAGAAGCGCAAAGCGGTCAGGCACCAAACGCTGCCACAGCTCACTACCAAAGGAAAGACATGGCGACGCCGACGACCAAAGCTGGGGGGGAACTCACCTTGCTGAGCCCAGGCCAGCTTCTTCCCGGACCTCAGGCAGGCGGTTATGGCAAAGGGGTTGACCACCAGGGCCTGTCGGAGCCACGCCAGCAGAGGGTGCAGGGAGTAAGAGCGGCTGAGTTTGGAGTACCCCGCCTGGGCCTGGAGAGGTGCTCTGGAGAGCAGCTTGTGGATGGGGTGGATGGTTCGACCGCAAGACATGGAACCTTCCAGCAGCAGACTGAGGCCCTGGAGAGAAGACATACACATAACCAGTCAGTTATTCATGCAAGAGGGTGTAGTTTAGGACAAGTGCTTCCTGAACGGCCCCTGTATAGCGCACTACAGAGGAAAGAGGGTGCTTTTTGGGATGCAGACATTCACCTGTAGAGCTTCCGGGGAGACCTGGCTGTCCCTAACTGCCTGACCGGACCCCGACAGCTGACCTGGTTCTACCAGCAGTTCCAGCATCTCACACAGGTGAGCCTGGAGGAAGGACAGGTGGGCCTGGTCATCCCAGTTCTAATTAAAGAACAGGGAGAAGAGACTCTTAGCAATGAGATCCTCGCAATATTCTGTCCTTGCATTTCAAGAAAACAATGTGGTCATAACATGCATCTGTTGATAAGCAACTGCTTGCTAAGCTTATAGTTAGTATTAGGTTTAGAATAACAGTTTAGGGAACGGTTAAGGTAAGGTTCATTAGATCAGTAGCATTTGAACTGTTCATAGGGCATCTACAAATGAATGATCACAGTGTTAAAAACCAAACACTGTCCATCTATACAGAACGATAAAGGAGACTAGTGTGATTGAAACCTGAAATGAACGTAAAGCAACAGGACCTTGTTTTGAGAGCTGGTCTTTGCTTCACGGTCTGAGGAGGTAGAGCGAGAATTAGGGCTGGGCCACTCTTCTCCAATCAGAGAGGTACGCAGAGAAACCCGGTTCAGCTGCTGTATGTAGAGGAAAAGGAGGAACTGCAGTGTGTCCACACTCAACTGTCAGAGAACAGAGAGAAATGTAATTATGGTTTTTTGAATGCAGACCAATACTTAACATAGGACAAATTCAGAAACAATACGACGAGGATAAGTAGACTTTTTCAGTTACTGTATCACCAACAGAATTTTGCACTGAAAACCCCTGAAGTAGCTCCTTATGTTATTGAACTAGTAAGCCTATGTTGTCCTGAATATTCTTAAGTACCCCCCTGTAAATAGGCCAAGTACCCCCAGAGGTCCTCTGTGGTTAGGAACCACTCAACTAGGAAAATGATAAAGACTCCTTTGTTAAATGCTGCACAACAGGAGTGCACCAAAACATTGGGATATTACACACATCCCTAGGTGAAACATATCATCTAGTATCCTCGCTGCTCACCTTGCTCCTCTGGTGTTCAAGCTCTCTGGGGGAGGAGCACTGAGATAGGTTTTCGGCCCACTCCAACCTCTCCTCTGCGGGGTGGCCAATCAGCAGGTCAAAGGTCTCGAAGTACAGCCAGGCAAGTTCCTCCGGGAGCTGCAGCTTGCCACAGGCTATGTGCCTCCACATTAACCAGCCCAGCAAAGGGAAGCAGCCTTCTCGGGAGTGCACGTAGGCAGCCATCTTGCGCAGGTAGTGGAGGTTGAGTTTGGTAGGGGGTGCTACCTGAAGAGCACCCAGAAGGAAGGGCTCCATGCGAGGCCAAATGGCCACTTCGCCGCCCTGGTCCATGGCTGTAGCGATGGGAGAAAATATCGACAGAAATAGGAGCGCGCGTGTGTATGTGTACTATAGCAGCGCATTGAACGTATAAGGGGTTGTAAATGAGAGTACCGCAATGTACACGAATTAATTGAAGGGTCACTGCTATTCGAAGTTGCCTTGTTATTACACGGAAATAATCAGAGCTACTAGCAGACATTGTCAACATTCGTGCTTCCCAAATGGCACCGTATATCCTATGTTTGTGCACTAACGACGTTACTCTGGTCTAATAATTCACCATTGACCAGAAATTGTATTTCTGTCACTGCTTGTTCCAATAAAAAATGATGTGTTGCTATTTGATTCTGCTGTTCCTTCATGGTTAGTTCACTCTGTGGGAGGCGTTCAACGTTCCCATGACAACTTGCAACTACGACTTGTAATTAACTCGCGCGAGTTAATTAATTTCCTTAGCATGGTAACATACGTTACTTAGTTACTATACGTGGCTTTGCAGAATATAGGAAACGAGTTAGACTCGAAGACTATGAGAAACAAAACACTTGACTTACCTTAGCTTCAGCAAGTTTCTAGTTATTGCCTTCTGGTCCTGCCTCGAAGTTCCAGTGAAGTATCTGGTCATCAAGTTTCCTCGTAAGTCGTAAGTTTAGTAACGTATTTACATGGCTTTTGGTATGGTTTGTTTACTAAACTGTACATTTAGTCATCAGGTAACTAGCAGCTACTCGACGTTCTTACTATTTGGCGCCTTAGCAAGTCTCGTCTTTTGCGCGCAGCCGAGCAGTGATCGCGCGCACTATCCGCTGACTGAGAAGCTTACATTAAAAATATTTAGCGATTATTTTTGTCTATACTGCCGAATGTCGATGGATACTGTAATAATCCGACACAAAATCAATGGAAAATGTATTGAAAATATTTCAAAAGTTTACTTTGCTTTTTGTTGCTGTCGCTTTAAAATTATTATTTTATTTTTTAACAGGCGGGCTTTATCGACTTTTTCATAAGAGGCGGGACTTCCGGGGAATATGTGGGCGGTTCTGATTTGACAGAAGGAAAAGCACCAGTGAAAGAAAGGAAGCGTACTTCTCAAAAAGCCGGGTTGTTCTCTTGGTTTCTTGGAGAAACTAGGATCAATGGCCGCTAAAGGGATGAATCTGTACAGTGTTTGCTGCCTTGTCCTGTATTTTGTTGCTGCAGTACTTGCAGGGTAAGTGTGTGTTTCTATATAACCCGAATACACCGCCTCAGCAACGTTCAAACGTGGTAATGTTATATTGGTAGCTGGTACAGTACACATGTTTCAATGTGATTGGTCTACGCTTCTGAACCTACATTTCTCTAAAAAGGGCTAGTTAGCTACTAGCTGGTTGGAGTAAAATAAGCAATTTCGCATCGGAGTTATACAATACTAAATTAATCAGTGTTCATGGGCTACACCACCCTGGTCAAAGTACATTTTTTGACAGAATCATACATGGCAATTACTTGCCCAACAACTGGGAAGGTCTTCTCAGTCAAGGAACACCGGGCTAGCTTGCTCAAGTGATTTTCTACTCAAACATCGAAACCGTTTCTATATGAGTGTTTGTAGTTGATACACATTTTGAATT
The DNA here is from genome assembly GCA_016801125.1 of Novumbra hubbsi. Lineage (NCBI taxonomy): Eukaryota > Metazoa > Chordata > Actinopteri > Esociformes > Umbridae > Novumbra > Novumbra hubbsi. The sequence goes on along the minus strand of JACXGK010001186.1, from coordinate 5,879 downwards.
ATTCAATTTATAAATAATAGACCGGCAAATGTTCAGATACATCACACGTTTGTGAACTGTTCTTCACACCTGTCTTTCATTAACAACATTTACCAATATCCCCTGAACAAAATCTACCAATATATTCTGTATAAATCTACAAGACCTCGTCTTGCCCCCCTATAGGCGAGATTTCTACAAGATTTTGGGGGTGAGTAAGTCTGCATCGGTAAGGGACATCAAGAAAGCTTACAGAAAGCTGGCTCTCCAGCTTCACCCCGACCGAAACCAAGACGACCCTACTGCAGCTGACAAATTCGCAGACCTAGGGGCAGCCTATGAGGTAGGACATAACTCCACAGTATTTGTATAATCTCGTATAGCAAGGCTTTATGTCGCACTTGGTTTTAACAATATTTCGCTTATTTTGTAACTTCAGTAACTAAGCTCATCAATAGGCTAAAGTGATCGCTACATCGACTAATTAATTACTTCGTTTCCTAATAACCTTTTCAAATCATAACTGGACCAATGCAAATATTGTTTTTACATTCTATTAAAGTTGCGTAATACCTTAAGGCACTGGTACAAACGTATTTTGTGGGAAACTATGGGGTCATTGTTGGAAACAATATACACATTTTGATTTGACAGGAAGACATTGTGGCTGCCTCTGATTGGCTCATCTAGTAACTCTCGTGTTGTCATATAAACCCGACGTGGATTACTAGTGGCCTGGGTGACAGTTGTGCCCGAACGTCATTATTGACCACTGTGCATATAGCAGTTTTTTAGCAACTCATATTAACTGGTTTTATAAAATGTGTCTATTGAGGTGTTTAAATATATTGTGACTTACAACCATAACTGCATAGTTAACTGCATGTTATACTATCCCCAATTAGAACTTATTTTTGTTCCTAATTAGTGTCTCTGTTTGTAGGTGCTCTCAGATGATGAGAAAAGGAAGCAGTATGATTCATATGGGGAGGATGGTCTGAAAGAGGGTCACCAAGGCTCACACAACGATATATTCTCCAGGTATATTTACATAATAGATTTCACTCCAGATTGGGTAACCTATTTATTTGAATGTAATGTTTGATGAATGTCTCACTCAGGTCATATGTACCTGTTTTTAGCAATACATAATGTATTTTCTGTTAATACTATGTGTGGAAAGTATTAATCCTTTCAAGGTACAATACAAATACTATATATGCAATCGTGGGCCTAAGCATGTGAGATTAAAGAATTACCCAATGAGACCCCAACACTTCTTACAGTTTCTTTGGGGACTTTGGCTTCATGTTTGGAGGAAACCGTCAAGGACAACAGGACAGGAACATTCCCAGAGGAAATGATATTGTGCTGGATCTGGAGGTTACCCTTGAAGAAGTGTACTCTGGGAACTTTGTGGAGGTACTGTAAATCGCAGACACTGATCTGTCTAGGAGTGAGCATGCTCCACCAGCCTTAAAGTAGTCCAAAACATTGTGTACTTTTCATCATAACGCATGTCTGTACCTCCCAGGTTGTACGCAACAAACCTGTTGCCAAAGAGGCTCCTGGAAAAAGAAAGTGCAACTGCAGACAGGAAATGCGGACAACTCAGCTTGGACCGGGGCGCTTCCAGATGACCCAGGAAGTAGTCTGTGACGAATGCCCCAACATAAAGTATGTCACTGTTTTATGGATTGTTCAGTGGACTCTTATATGCTCAGCAATGAAGATGGTGGTGATGGTAATGGTTATGCTTTTAATTTGTTATTGCTTCCAGACTAGTGAATGAGGAAAGAACTCTGGAGGTGGAGATCGAACAGGGAGTGAGAGATGAGATGGAGTACCCTTTCATTGGAGAAGGTTAACTACTTCTGTGACCATCAGATTAACATTAGTAGACAATAGTAAAAAAGCGTGGTGTATGTAACTGTTATGTTTTTCTGACAGGTGAACCTCACATTGATGGTGAGCCAGGGGATCTACGCTTCCGTATCAAAGTTCTAAAGTAAGTTCCCTGTTTCAGATGTTATATTTTGATGAGGCTCATGTAGGCTCTTGAATGAAGTACCCTTTCAAGATAGAACAAACTGTCCTGTGAATTTGTTTGTTTCCAGACATCCGATGTTTGAGCGTAGAGGAGATGACCTATACACCAACGTCACCATCTCCCTGGTAGAGGCTTTGGTTGGCTTTGAGATGGACATTGTTCATCTGGATGGACATAAGGTTCGTAAATTCTCCCACACATCTGTCCAGCTATAATGCCAAGAAAAGGTATTTGTATATTGTGACACTAGATATTGGCCCCTGGTCATCCTGAGATGTCTCTAGAGCTTGAAAGCCGTGCAACTGTAGCAAATGATCGTGTTTTAGAAAAGGGCTTAGTTCTATTAAAGGTCCCACACATTACAATGCATGTTGCATTGTCCAAGCTATGACGTCCCAGGAACTCGTAGGCATTTGAGATTTTGTGGATCGTCTAATGCCTTGATATGGGAGGTTATAGAAATTCAATTGTACTAGTACAAAAAGTCCTGGGGGCACAGTGGGCTCTGTCATTGTAAAATGGAGGAAGTTTGGAACCACCAAGACTCTTCCTAAAGTTTAAACCAATGATGTAGAGAAGAAGGGCCTTAATTAGCGCAGTGAGGGGAACCAAGTGGTAATTCTAACAGAGTTGGAGGACCTAAAGGACAACCATTTTTGCATTGATTTATCATCAGTGGCAATATGGAAGTCATTTCTGAGTTAAAGGCACATGACATGCTACTTTAAGAACCTTCAGAGCATGAGGAAGAAGATTATCTTGTCTGATGAGACCAAAGCCAATTTATTAGGAACTAATGCCAAGTGCTACCTCTGGTGAAAACCAGGTAACGCACATCACCTGGCTAATACCATCGCTATGGTGAAGTATGGCGATGGAAGCATCATCCTCTGGGAAAGCTTCTCGGTGGCTGAAACAGAAATTAGTCAAGATTGAGGGAAGGATACGCCGAGGTCCTTGAAGTAAACCTGATCCACCTGGTTCACTGGACTTGAGTAAAAACTCATCTTTCAGCACAACAACAGCATAAATCAAAGACGACAATGGGGTGGCTACTGGAAAAGCTTGAATGTTCTTGAGTCGCCCAGACAATAACATCTGTGGGAAGACCTGAAAATCACAGTTCACTAATGCTCTCCTTCCAATCTGACAAATATTGAAAGAATCTATAAGTATGATTTTGGAGAAACTAATCTATATTTGCAAAGCTAACCAAGAAAGAATACCCAAGAAAGCTCTAAACTGGGATTTTCAAGAGATTAGCTTTTTAATTTCAATGAATTGGCACCATTTTCTAGAAATAGATTTTTGCTTTGTCATTATATGGTAGTGTGTAGATTGATTTGGTTTAAAGAAAATGTAAATAAATCTGGAATACAACATAATGCTAAGAATGTGAATTGGGTAAAATGCGTATTGGTTACAATATGTATTAGCCCTGGGTTCAGGGGTGTAGCAATTGGTGGCCTTGTTGTATTCTAACGTCTTGTGGCCCTGGGAGCTCAATGAAGGTACAGGTATTAAATACCAGTATTTAATCTATTCCAGAGCTAGCACACCTGATTAGACTTCACAGCCAATCATTAAGTCCCTATGAGGTAGAAGGACAGAGTGTGTTCCTTTTGGCGCTTAAGGATTCCAGAATGGTCTTCCTGGTTGGATGAACAGTGTCATAACCAGAACAACATTGTACATGTTTTGGAATACTCCTCTTGACATCGGATTTTCACTTTCGCTGGGTGATTCTGCTACAGTGCGAACCAGTGCCTAAAAAAAAAAAAGCATTGTATGCAATGAAATTGTTTAGCGTTCATAAATATTAATAAAAATCACGTTTTTAAAATGAGAGATTTGGTACCAAAAACATGCTTGCAGGGGAAGTAAAAATGCTACATTCTTTTTCTTAACGGTTAAAGGAGTGGTATGTGGCGATCTCCTGAATTAAAAACAAGTGTTAAATGGACATTCTCTATTGGACATGGTTTGGGTGTTGCTTCAGTACTCACTGACCAATGATATACTGACCAAGGGTTTTCAATTATTTCATCCTTAAATATATAATAACACCAGTGCCCCGTGAATTCATCTGTCATAGGTACACATTGAGAGAGACAAGATCACCAAGCCTGGTGCTCGGCTGTGGAAGAAGGGAGAGGGCCTGCCTAACTTTGATAACAACAACATACGTGGATCTCTTATCGTGTCTTTTGACGTTGAGTTCCCACAGACACAACTGGATGAGAATCAAAAAGAGGGTAAGAGCTGTTCCATTTCCGGTGTTGTTCTTCTGTATACTTTAGGGGGTAACCGTGTACAAGATTTTACTATTGTAAATGTTTTTTTTTTCAGGATTGAAGGGAATTCTGAAGCAAACATCAGTACAAAAGGTTTACAATGGACTGCAGGGGTACTGACACACAGACAGAGTGGACTGAGTTCTGTGCAACACAAACAGGAGCAAGCATTTAAGTGTATTTATTTTGAGATGGGTCTCAGGATGGGGTGATTATGATTTGTTATTTTTTTTATATATTCAAAACTCTGAAGGTGGTTAGATTTTATTTTAATGACGTCATTGTTATTTTTTAACATTGATGGGTGAAACAACATCAAATTTATTATTTTAATTTGCTTTCCCTTGTCTTTTTACAACCAATGTAATTTTGGGCAAATCCCATGATCTGTATAATTTAAACAGTTTGGATCTTCTGAACAACACCCCTTCAGTGACAACCGTGGTCATCCAAGTCTGCCACATTCACAGACATTTTGGATTATCTGAACTCACCTTTCCAATAATAAGTCTATTACACCTGGAATCTAAAGGGGGGTGCTGGACCGTGGCACATTCCTTTTCAAAGACATCAATCAACAATGTTTTCTTCAAGCCTGGAATACTATTGTCTTGTTGTTTTGGTAACCGTTTTATGAATGTAGAACTAGGGTATTTCATTTAATCTCGAGTGATTTTGACCACTCTGACACGTTGAAGAACTCTGGTTTTATCTGTCATATTCCTGTTCAGTGGTATCTCAAAACACTTTTGTAAATAGAAAGAACCAACATACTTTTTGCTTTTGTTGATTTGGACTGTGTTTGGGTCTGGTGTGGGCTAAAAACCCCTCCCCTGCTCCATTTTCCCCTGTTTCCCCGACTACCATCCACACCTCTTGCACCTCGCTCCCTTGTCTTTGGAGGAGTATTGGTTACCCAAGCGGAATGAATACCTTCTGTTGTCTGGGCTGCTCTTTTTACAGAAAGGGACAGCAGTAAAACAAAAAGAGTCTTGTCTGTGTTCTACTACTATTACAACTACTACTGCTAACGTTCAAAACTTATATAGGTCATGGGATTGAATATGTCAATTAGGCTAACATACACGTCAGGCTATTGGCATAATGTTCACATGATCCAATATGTCAAATAAGATAACGTACTGTACACGTCAGGCTATTGGCAAAATATACACAGTATTCAATATGTCCAGTAAGCTTACATACTGTAAACATCAGCAGGGACATGTGCAGGAGTTTTGAGGGGCCATTGCTCTGACCTGAAAAAAGGGCAAACCACCAGACTTTTCGCCTTCGGAGGGGCAACTTGAGTCAAGTTACCTGGGCAAATTTAGCCCCCGTGCACGTCCCTGCACATCAGGCTATTTGGCATAATAATCACATGATTCAATATGTGGAGTAGGCTAACATACACATCAAACTATTGGCATAATAATCACGTGATTCACCATGCCAAGTAGGCTAACATACACATCAGGCTATTGGCATAATAATCACGTGATTCAATATGCCAAGTAGGGTAACATACAAGTCAGGCTAGTGGCATAAAAGTCCCC